>CM034051.1:1720070-1861349 GCA_019804595.1 Bruguiera parviflora
ACTTCCTGATTTCTTCGGAATGAATAGAGCCCCTTAAAAGATTAGCTGCTTTTTAACAACATTAATTGGGTGTATATCTGACAAGGAACTGTCATGTCCATAGATAAGTTAGCAAATGTTTAAAACTGCAGGAGTTTCATGAGTGAGTATGCAACATTCTCAATTACATCTAGAAGGTTTCTGAGGATTCTTTGAGGTGCATCTTTGAGTGCACTTTCTCTCTAAATTGAAATGCAGCTTCACAAAATGCTGTAACTATTCTGCTGCCTCCTTGTGTTCATTTTGTTGATTATAGCTCTATTGGCTTGCACAGGTTTGGCGTGTAAGTGGGCAGGAGAAGTTTCTCATTCCAGCTTCAGATCAGTCTAAATTTTATGGTGGAGATTGCTATATTTTTGAATATTCATATCCGGGAGAAGATAAGGAGGAATATCTTATAGGAACATGGTTGGGCAAGAACAGTGTGGAGGTAAATTCAAAGCATCATAGTAATTTCTCTGCCCCTCCCTACACATCCTCCCTTTCCCCCAAAAAACCCCTAAAAAAAGGGGAAAAAAAAAAAAAGAAGCAGCAAAGGAAAAAAAAAAAATGAAGGAATATGCCACGAAGCTTTTAATACTTTGGCAGCATCCTAATGAGAGAGGACTGGAGTGCCAAAAGTAGAGATTAGGGTTTTCTAACAACTTTTGTTCTGAAATATGCCAAAATAATTGCCTGCCTTCAGTTATGATTCTGATTCTGTGTCCTTTATGCCTGTCTTTGTTTTTTCTTTTTGGTGATAGTCTTCTATTCATACATGAAAATACTCTATTGTGAAGTACTTTCCAAATTTCCATCACTTTAATCTTGAGTAGTCTATGAAGTGGTCTGTGAACAATTGACACTATTTTCAGGTGTTTACTTTATTTGCTCGTGCTTAAATAATCCGAACTGAGATCTTGTTGATGTTCTTATTTCTTCAGTACGGCCATATGTCTATGGAAATTTTTGGGCTTCATGTTGCTTTGCAAAATATCTCTCTGTTTCTTTGGCCCATTTGATTCATTGGAATGATGAACACTAAGTGCTATTTTTCCCCTCTTATAAGGACAATTAACTCATTAGATGCTTTTGCATGATTGGATGGCTCTGTCTAAATGTTATATTACTGAGTATCATACAGTTTTTGCTTTTTAAAAATTTAATGTTAGCTAAGTTTGGTTGCTGCAGTGAACTTGTTTTATTGTTGTTGCTGACTAGCTTTTGGTGCCAGTATTATAAATGAACTACGAGTGATATTTATTTATTGGCATTTGTTACCTTCCAACTTACTAATTATAAGCTCTCATGGAAACAGGATGAAAGAGCTTCTGCTATTTCATTGGCAGGCAAGATGGTTGAGTCACTAAAGTTTTTGCCAGCACAGGTGATTTCCTTCTGTCTGTGAATCTGTTTTTGCACTGATTAAAGTTTCTATTCCTTGATGACTTCTTTTCTGATTCTAGATGTTAACTAATTCCTAGGCATGCATATATGAAGGAAATGAACCAGTTCAGTTCTTTTCAATCTTTCAGAGCTTTATTGTCTTCAAGGTATGTGGGATTTCAAGGTACTGCAGAAGCAACTTCTTATTTGTATTCATGCAGTGTAAATAAGTTAGTTGTGATTGTTCTATTTGGGGATAAGTTAAAAAATAGCCCTCAACCTTTTTAATTTTTTCAATATAATACTAAACGTTTCATTTGTTTCAATTCAGTTCTAAACATTACTAATCCTTTTCAATATGGTCCTCTCGAGGACGAAAAATAAGTCAGATTTTATATTTGATGGTCAATGTACAAAGATACGTTATCGATATTTATTTTCATATGTATTTCTGTATATTTACTAATACTTGCTCATGAAAATATGATATTTGGAGTATTTGGAGATGTATCTTAGTTGTCAATATGCATTTTCGTATGTTGATTGTGAGATATAAAGTTTGACTTGCTTTTTTGTCTTCAGTTGTTCTCCATTGAAAATGATTAGTAATGTTTAGGATTGAATTAAGAAAAAATGAAAGGTTTAGGACTACATTGAAAAATTGAAAAGTTTGAGGACTATTTTTTGCCTTATCCTGTTCTATTTGTATTTTTAACTTCTACTAAATCATCTGGAATGAAATTTAACAGGGTGGCCTTGGCTCTGGATACAAGAACTATATTGCAGAGAAGGAACTTCCAGATGAGACATATAAAGAGGATGGCATTGCATTATTCCGGGTTCAGGGCTCTGGACCTGAGAATATGCAAGCAATACAAGTTGAACCAGTATGACTTACCTCCAGTATTATAAATGCTAGAAGTTGTGTTTTTTTAAATATTTAAGTTACAATTGAGATAAGGGAATGGGATTTTTACATGACTCCCAATGCTTGCTTTATGCTTAGCTAGTTTGATCATTAACAAGGTAGTCACGTACATGGCAGTTGCAATGCTCATGGCCGTCGAATTATTTCCAATGATGAATTGAATACTGTCTGATCTCCATTTGTTGTCCATATCTGGAGGGAGACATTAAGGAAGTTGACAAATGAGGATAAGACCAATGTTGTTAGAGATTAGTATAATAATGTCATTCTATGCCAATGTTAACATTCCATGCGTTCATAATGTATTTCATTGATATTGTTTTGTAGTTGATATGGATCTAATTTTAATTTAATATGCAGCTTTCGGTGGTTGCTGTAGTACATCAGATAATATCTTGGTTCTTTTTCTTATGTTTGATTTCTCTTGGTGAACATCTATCAGGTTGCATCGTCATTGAACTCCTCCTACTGTTACATACTACATTGTGACTCTTCTGTCTTTACATGGTCTGGAAACCTTACAACCTCAGAAGGCCAGGAGCTTGTTGAAAGGCTGCTGGATCTGATAAAGGTTTGATATGTGTTTTTGGTAATTTGCTTAAGCAGATGAAGATTTCTCTTTGAATTTCTGGTTTTGGATTTGGGCCCTTAACTTTGCCATTTCTCACTTTTGTGTACTTGTGAAATTTCTACAGCCTAATGCACAGGTCAAGGCACAAAAGGAAGGTTCAGAGTCTGAGCAATTTTGGGATCTATTAGGTGGAAAATCTGAATATTCCAACCAAAAGATTGGAAGGGAACCTGAAAGTGATCCCCGCCTCTTCTCCTGTGTATTCACAAAAGGTAAAGGACTTTTGTCACTTCTGGCTAATCATTTATTTTCATCACCTTTCTGTCCTGTGTTATTTTTCATCTGGATATATAGTTTTTGAAAATCTGATCTGTTTCCCTTTTCTTCTGATGGGCTTGATTTCCACCAATCTGCATACTGATCTACAGGGATTTTGAAGGTATGTACTCTCCAACCAACCTGTCAGAATTCTATTTTATCCTAAATGACATTCCTAGCTCATGTTTTAAAGGAGTGGTCATTGCCAATTGTATGCAGATTTTAATGCCAAACCGTCAATAGTTTTTGGAAGCATACTAGACAATTTTCAGATGCTCTATAGTATGCAAGATTTCATCTAAAAGCCACCATAGCATAATGGAACTTTTTATCGCAGGTGACAGAGATATACAACTTCAACCAAGATGATCTGATGACTGAAGATATATTCATCCTGAATTGTCATTCTGAGATTTTTGTATGGGTGGGCCAACAGGTGGACTCCAAGAACAAAATGAACGCATTAACCATTGGCATGGTACCATACTACTTTCCTATCCTCTGACTATTTGGAGGAATCACTTCTAAGTTTAAAGCTGGTTGTGGAATTACTACACTACCAATGAGTCAGCCTGATAGTTATTTGATTATTGGCATTCCCCTTGTCATATAATTAAGTTAATTAAAACATTTAAACCTCAAGGAGATTTGACTTGTCTTGCCCCCTGGATTACCGTTATTGTTTGTTTATAGTTATTTACAGCACAGTTCAACTGGTAGTTTAAATCTAATTTTCTTCTTTCTCTAAACAGAAATTCCTTGAGCGTGATTTTCTGTTGGAACAATTATCTCATGAAGCCCCAATATATATTATTACAGAAGGCAGTGAGCCGCCCTTTTTCACACGTTTCTTTGAGTGGGATTCTGCCAAATCTGCAGTAAGTTTATACTGGCTTCATTGCGGTTTAAGTTTAGATTTCTGCAAAAGGCCCTAACATTTTCCTTCATGCGCAGATGCATGGAAACTCATTTCAGAGGAAACTTGCAATTGTGAAAAGTGGGGGAACTCCAATTTTAGATGTAAGATGTGTTTAATTCTGTCATAATTGCCAAAGTTTCTCAAATTTCATTTTTGTAGTTGCATTTCAAGTTTTATGTTCACATGGCATACCTCCTGATCAATACTCTGTACCCATTCTTCCATCTATCCTGTTGGTTCTCGGGATCTTTTGTAAAGCCTTATATTGAAATATAATTCGTACCATTTGGAAGGTACTGCAAAATTCAATGTCGTTGATTTAAAAGCTCATTGTTATTCATAAAAGGGATGAATGCACAGGATTGTGGTTAAAGGTTTAAGAAAAATAAAATACATATGCAAACCAACAAAACTTAGTAAATTCTAGTGAATTTTGATTCTATTAACTTTTTAGTTTGAGAATCATACTCTAAGCCTGCTATAGCATTAGTTATAAACATGGTGTGATGCATGAACAGAAACCCAAACGGAGAACACCTGCACCTTATGGAGGAAGGTCTATTGTACCTGACAAATCACAGCGTTCTAGGAGCATGTCTTTCAGTCCTGACCGAGTTCGTGTCAGGGGCAGGTCTCCAGCTTTCAATGCGCTAGCTTCTAATTTTGAGAACCCGAATACTAGAAATCTTTCAACTCCACCACCAGTTGTTCGAAAGCTTTATCCAAAATCTGTGAGTCCAGATTCATCAAAGCTGGCTTCTAAATCTTCAGCTATTGCAGCAATGAGTGCAAGTTTTGAACAACCCCCTCCAGCACGCCAAGTTATTATGCCCCGATCAGTCAAAGGTATATTCCAGCTTTCTCGAAGGCTAGTGATTTACAGCCTACTTACAGTCTCTTTGGTTGCTCAAATCTAACATAATTTGCTTGTCATTTCTAAGCGAGCCCTGAGGCGTCAAAAACACCGCCCAATTCAAACTCAAAGGATTCGCCTATGAGCACCAGAATGGAGTCCCTCGCCATAAAGGAAGATATGAAAGAGGATGAAGCTGAAGATGAGGAGGGTCTTCCTATCCACCCATACGAACGCCTTAAAGTTAACTCGGCAGATCCTGTTACTGAAATTGAAGTGACAAAGAGAGAGGTGAACTAGAAGTCATTGGCAATACATTATCTTTCTTAACATATATATTTTCTTTTTTGGCTCTGTTCTAAGGACTTTGTCTTACTAACATTTGCAGACTTACCTGTCCTCGACAGAGTTTAAGGAGAAATTTGGAATGGCAAAGGATGCATTCTATAAGTTGCCCAAATGGAAACAAAACAAGCTTAAAATGGCCCTTCAGTTGTTTTAAGGTCTCTAGCATGCCTCTGCTTTTCCTTTGGCTCTTTGCATTTGAGGTTGCATGTGGAAAAAGGGTTGTTTGTGATACCGTACAAATTGTTTTCTACCTATAGTTTTCTGTTTAGTTTTCCCTCATTAGTTGCTTACTCAGAAAGTATTCTAATTGCTCCACTCTCCTTCTTGCAGTACAAAAGCCAGTTTCTCGGACATGAAAGGGACAGCACCAGTGCATTTTTAGCTGCCTCTGCTCCCAAGAAGCTTCCTTTTTTTTTTTTATTTTTTTTATTTTGACATTTGATGAGCAAAAGGAGAGATTTTCCCCAATTTTCCTTTTTCCCAATGGTAGTTCGGATGACTTGTAGCTCTTCAAGTTTTTTTCCCCATTTTTTTCCAGGGTGCTTTCTTTTTTTTTTTTTTTTTGGCTTTTAGTTACAGGTTTGTTGTGAGGGAGTGCATCATTAACATTATTCCCTTTTTTCTCTTTTGATTGGAAATTGATTTTAGGAGTGATTAGGAGGGGCAGCAAAATGGGAACAGTTTAGGATTGAATTGTAAAATTGAGGATCAAAGTGTGTACAGCAGGGGGTAAAAGGCAATCCATTTTGTGATTTGTTTTGAATAAAATGTGTGTTTTCATTTGTCTTTCTAGTCTTTGGTTGTTTTGTGGCCTTTCTTTTTTTTTTCTTTTTTTTTTCTAAAATTAAAGATAAAGTAAAATAAAATAGCACCAACTATCATTATTTTCTTCGATCCTATCTGTTCCTGTGATGGCAACGTGGGGTTTTAGTTTTGGAAATCAAGTCTATAAATTACATAAGATCAGCATAGTCTAAGATTATTTAAAAATTTTTTATTTCTGTCTAATTATTTCAAAACACTGTATAATTAATTATACATTTATTGTTATTGGGCCCTTGGCCCCATTGATAACAAAAAAGGACGCTCTAATCTGTTTTTGTAGCTGGGTCGGTTCCAGGATTTCGGGTTAGCCCAAAACGCCCATGGGGCACTACCTCTAGCCGACTAGCCATAAGACGAAAGCCGCAACTCTAAAAGAATATATATAGCCTATAACTGTTGTATTAAAAAGAAAAATAAAAGAATTTAAATTTTATTTTTTGTATATATTTATATAAATTATATAATCTTCATTCAGAAAATAAAAATAAAAATTATATATATATATATATATATATATATATATATATATATATAAAATAAAAATAATGAAATTTTACGAACCAAAAAAAAAGGGAGAAAAAAAACGTAACAAGAAATATATTAATATTCGACCGGAGACGAAGCGAGCGAGCGAGGTTTTCATTGTGATGAAGAGGGAAGAAGAAAAGTTTGATTGTGAGATTATTCAAGAAGCAAGCAAGAAGAAGAAAGAGTAACGGCTAATAGTTATAGCTATAAACAGAGAGAGAGAGAGAGAGATGGCGACGGGCAGCGATAGGGTAGCGGCTGAGGTTTGCAAAGGCGTGAACGGCCTCGACAAGGTGGTTCTCCGGGAGGCGCGCGGCAGCTCTGTTGAGGTAATTGCCCCCCCCTCTCTCTCTCTCTCTCTCTCTCTTGTAAGACACGTCTTCTCTTCTCGTCACCGTGACGTCACTTCCTATTTTCACCTCGCGGTTTCGGTTTCATGTCGCTGTAATTCGTTGGAAACGACGCACGATCTCGTCATTATTGATCTTTTGGTTTAACATGCTTCAAATTTCTGCTCCTAGGGTTTTCAATTTCCTGTTTCTTTTTCTTTGTAAGCACACATATTCTTGGAAAGTTCCAGATCTCTTGCCGGATTTGGTTAGTTTCCTCTCTAACTTTCTTCTTCTGGTTCTGTTTCCTTTTTTTATTTTATTTTTTATTTTTATTATTTAGGCTTTTTCTTTCTTTCTTTCGTGTGGCTAGTCAAGTTTTTAACCGTTGATTGGCTGCCTGACAACATTTTAGATGCTTTGCATATTTTATTTTATTTTATTTTTTGAACGGCAATAATTAATTTATTATTGAATGCTTGAATATTGAATGATTTACAAGGCTTCTTGCATTATATATTCCCAGAAATTTTGGTACGGGTTTTGCCCGTGGTTTCAGATTTACTTTCCAATTATTTCTTTATCAGTGTATACTGCTATTGTACAGTGTGAATGAGCTTGTGCGCATTTTGAGGTGGATCTGTTATAGCTATCGGATTACAATTGATTGGATGAGTTTGTTGAAGAATAACTATGATTTGATTCAACTTTAAGAGAGAGCTTTTTTATTAGGGGGCAATTTTAAGAGAGATTTTGTTTACATTTATGGCTGCTCCAACCACTGTTAGCGTAGCATATCCCAGTCATGTTTAAATAAGATGAATTGTGATAGACTCACTGATTGCTTATTTGAAGATCACTTGTTTGCACGAAAGCTTATTCTGATTGTAGTCGCGTCAATAGTCTTTTATTCGTTTCCTTTATCATTTAAATGCTAGAGATCATAGACATACTCCTATTATGAATTCCCTGCAGATAACTATTCACATACTGTGTAAAACTTTACATATTTCATGAGTTTAACAATACTTAATCACTTCTGGTTTTGCTAGGTCTATTTGTATGGGGCCCATGTCACATCTTGGAAGAATGACAATCGAGAAGAGTTGCTTTTTCTCAGTAGCAAGGTGCTATGTGATATTCAAATTTTCTTGTGTTGTTTTCATTTTAATAAACCCCCCCTTCTCTCTCTCTCTCTCTCTCTCTCTATATATATATATATATATATATATATTCCATCATGAAAAGTCTTCTGCAATATGTGAAACAATAGGGCATACCCTCATACAAGTCACTGATATTACAGGGTTTGTGGAGGGTTAGATTCACGCAAAGCCTTTGCCCTCCTCTAACAGAGAGGATCTTTCCATGTTTTAAGCCCATCATTGCTCGGATTGGAGTAATTTTATCATTACTCTAAGGCTTACCTTCTAAAAGTATTTTGCACTTTCATCTTGATGGAAATAGTAGGTTTAGCCTCAGTAGCATTTGCATTAAACTATTTGGGCGTGTATACATGAACGGGTGTAGGGGTACGTGCACTATTTCCTTCCTTATGGTTGTAAGGATTGGTTGTGTCCTGCAGGGACTTTGTTCTTACTGTTTTAATGTCTTGTGCAGGCCATCTTTAGACCCCCAAAGGCAATCCGTGGAGGCATTCCAATATGTTTTCCTCAAGTATATATGTCTTCTACAATTTCATTGTTTATTGGTTGATTTAAGTTAACCTTTTTCCAATAAAACTTTCTCTATATGCAGTTTGCAAGTCATGGTTTGCTTGAGCAGCATGGATTTGCTAGGAATAGACTTTGGAGCATTGATAATAACCCACCTCCTTTTCCAGTGGTTTCTACCAGTGAGGCCTTCATTGATTTGATCCTTAGGCCCACTGAAGATGACTTGAAGATCTGGCCTCACAGGTGGAATGCTTGAGACTTTTTACTCCCATATTTTTAATTTTTCAGGAAGGTCATAGAAAGCCAGCATATTATGTCATCTCTTTTTTTCCTTTAGCTTTGAATTCCGTTTGAGGGTAGCTTTGGGACCTGGTGGAGATCTGATGTTGACATCTCGGATCAGGAATACCAACGCTGATGGAAAGCCATTTTCGTTCACATTTGCATATCACACTTACTTTTCAGTTTCAGACATCAGGTGATAATTAATAAACTTGGTTTATGCTTTTGTTTTTTTTTTTTCTGTAGTCTGATATGCTTTTCCAGTGTTACTAAGGTCATCCTATTGTCTAAATGCTTAATGTGCCGCCTTAATCTGACTTCTTCTGTAGAAGTTGCATGTTTTCTCATGGTAACTGTGTTTGCCATTTCATCTAGTTTCATCTCATTCTTTCATTTCAGATGCAATATGCACTTCTGAGTGCTTTTTACAACCATGATTTGAGAACAGATAACATGGTCTAAATATTTTTGTTATAAGTTTGGTGATGACAGAGTCTCATAATAGTTTAGTATTTTGTTTTTGTTACAAGCAGTGTCTTCCGCTTGGTCAAGTAACTATTGGAAGAAATTTCTGTATCATCATATTATAGGAATAAGCTTTTTGTGATCTTACATCCACAATCCTTTAATATTAATAACAATTAGATTTTTGAAGGGAGGGGCTTTAATATAGTGCCTTGACTCTATCTTAAATGGTTAATACTTGGGTAATTTAAGTTATTGTTTCAAATAGTTGGATTCTGAAGGCATGCATTAATTCTAACTTATTGTATTTTCTTCTTTTCAGTGAAGTTCGGGTTGAAGGGTTGGAGACACTGGATTACCTTGACAATTTACAGAATAAAGAGCATTTCACTGAACAAGGGGATGCAATAACATTCGAGTCAGAAGTGAGTTAAGGATGCTAAGTAACCCCCCCCCCCCAAAAAAAAAGAAACATAACATTTCTTGTTCTTTTATCATCATATAGGTTGATAAGATATACCTCAGCACTCCAACAAAGATTGCGATCCTGGATCACGAGAAAAAGAGGACTTTTGTCCTACGCAAAGATGGGCTTCCAGATGCTGGTGAGATTGCCACTATGTATTATTTTTTCTGCATAAATAAGTGGAGTCTTGGTTCACAATCCTTGGAAGCTTTTTTATGGTAATGGTCTGGTTTGTGTCTATGTTATAGACATGAGATCCTCACAACCGTGATGGTGAACCTTGTTTGGACCATCGGGTGGCATGCATCCCATTTTATGCAAGTGTCATATAATGAAAATTTTACTTCTACAGGTCACATGAAATTCATTCTTTTTACTTTGTATTTTACTTTCATCTGGAGTGCTTTTGTAATTTTAGGCGCTGGTTACTCTCCAAGTATCACTAGTTTTTATACAGATTGGAACCTATCAATCTTTTTCTATTTTGACCGAGGAAAGCATTTGAATTGACCTGTACATATATAATGTCAAATCCATCTCTGTGGGTTAGCTTTGGATGTGTAGCATAATGCATAGCATGCCATATTATCTTCGAGTACCTCGATTGGATAATGGGGAGAATAGTATCACTTTTGGCCTCTTGTTGGTTCTGTGCCTTGTTCTAAACTGTCAAGGTGGAGTGGTTTACCAGGACACCTCTGCTTTGTACTTAGAATTATGAACTCTCCTGTCCAGTGTTCCAAATGTGAAGTCTCCTTTTTAGTGTTCTGGGGGAAAAGCATGAATTTTGAAGAAATTTGAGTTGACTTTGCCTAAAATACCTTTCCATAAGATGGTACCTAAGTGTTTATTATTTATTTATTTATTTTTCCTTGCATGCAGTGGTGTGGAATCCATGGGATAAGAAGTCAAAGGCTATACCTGATTTTGGTGATGACGAGTACAAGCACATGCTCTGTGTGGAGGCAGCTGCTGTTGAAAAACCCATCACACTAAAACCTGGTGAGGAGTGGAAAGGAAGAATGGAGCTCTCTGCCGTTCCTTCTAGTTACTGCAGTGGACAACTTGATCCTCGGAGAGTTCTAGGCAGCTGAGAGATCCATTTGTTTTGGTCTATAAATTCTGTATAGCTACATCGGCTGAAAGCATAATCAAGCAGTCGTATGGATTCGATTCTTGAGCTGGTTTTTCACATCGATGTTGGTGTATCGAGTATATGCTTTGCTTGGGCAGACGATGATCTTTGGATGCTTGTAATTCTTGTACGAACACTATTTGAATGAGATGGGTTTTTTCATTCCAAAAAACGTCCAGTAGTTTCCAATTGCATCGAGGAACCAAGTGCACTGCCCAATCAGGAAGTGCCGCGATCAGGAAGTGCGCTCTTTGATTTAGTATGAAAAATGGATGAAATGGTGTAAATAAAGAAAATGAAGGGGGCTTTTGCAGCAAACCTGGGGAGCCATAGTCCTCGACGATGATGTGTGAAACCTGGTGTGACATTTCCGCGTCATTCGGAATTTTGTACTGATAATTAATGTAGTTTAATTGTGTTCGAAATATTTTATCGATGATTTTTGGCCCGACTATTATTGGATAATATGAAACAAGAAAACGGTGTTTGCTGCAATCAAGACACTTTGGATTTTCTTCCGTAAAATTGCAGGTACCCAGAAGAGGATAAGAGGAACTACTGCGACTTTCATAGGAAAGCACACGAGGCCCGCCGCCCGCCGGGGGGGAGGGGGTGGGGGGAAGACGTAAGATTGTCGAGTTTTCAATAGATGTGCCGTTGATTTCATGATTTGCGGTAGAAGATTGCCCGCACGGGCAGTTACCAAGCGAATAGTTTAGCGGACGATGATGGTGTTTCCGCTTGGAAACATATGGGCGGGAAACCTGTGGGCTGCAGGCATAACTAAACAGGCCTATTTCTTAACTTACTAAGGAACTCCTTACGTTTCACCTTTTACAAGAGCTCACAATATGGAAGCATTATGTATTAGAACCACCCCTTTTATTAAGAATATAAAATTGAACGTAAATCATTCGATAAAAACACTCGGCTAAATGTTATCAATGGGGTACCATTCATAACAAACTACTTACATTTTTGTCTGAACTGATGATATTTGGTACGTCAAATGAGAGTAGGAGGCTCGAGAAGAATCATCGGTGTGCCAGCTACAAAATTGACGTTCACTATCTTTGGATCCCATTTCAATATCATCGTCATCAAGCCAATTTTGCTTCAAATTTCTTTTATTGAACGTACCAAACTCTTGTCGTTACTTGCAAGCCATGAAGTTGCGCATGTTATCCATTTCCTCTGGCCGCCTTATTCCTTTTTTGTCACGGGATGTAACAGAACGTTGTTACTTTCGATGAAAGACACATCTCTGTGTAAATAAAAAAAATTCAAATGGGGATGCCCCCACATTTGACTTCTGGTTTCCGGTTTGGCATTACCCGCGGCCGTGGGCATGCCATGTGAAACAATAAGAAAAATGGTTCAATATTACTATAATAAATATTCCTCAAATTGATATTATCCAGATTTCTCTCCGAATCATTATTCCTCAAAAGTTCCTTTTTTTTTTCTTCTTTGTTTTTTCCCCCCCCCGGAAAACGGTTCAACAGTATAGTTCTATGTGACGAAGCAACAGGCCATCTATGTCGGGTCAACAATTTCAGGCTTTTTTATAGAGTGGCTCTAATATCATAATGATCTGTGTGATTCCAGGCAGGACTTCTATGGTTTTATAGGTAAAGGCCAAACGCTACCGTCGTAATTGAATTCTATGCATATTTTAAAAAGATTATACAGGATCCGATTATGAGATCTCAAGAGTTTTTAAATGTTACGGCCGTACAGGATCGGTCCCTTTAACTGTAAAATTTATATGCCAAAAAACAAATTCGTGGTTACCAAACAAAGAAGATCCGACCAAAAACCATGTGAGCGAGCAGTGATTGCTTTTGGTAGGTTAAGTAAGAAGTAAAGTGGCCTCTTCTCTCTCGAGCATGTTCCAATTGCATGTTGTCCTGCCCAGCTGAAAACTAACGTGCAACTGGTCGATTTATCCCGGGGCTAAGCACTACGGCAAAAAGAGAATTTTTAATCAAACGGACGGAACGTAGCGTGCTTGCCTCAAGCGCCTTGTACATGTGATCTACTGTCCACAATCATGTCTGTATTTGGACCTAACCGAAGAAAGTTTTCTACGACAAAAAGAAACTAAGCCATGTGCCAGTGGCCATAAAGTCTTTAATTACGGAGTCACATAAAACTCTTTTAAGTTTATAGTTCAGTTAGCATTTCGCTCCAACTCTGGTCCGCCCCACAACCGGGGCCGGTCTACCAGTCCCTTCGACAGGATAATCTTTTGGCCTCCAGGAATACTTAGCTCAATTATTTTGCTCAAGGGTCCCAGCCCCGCAAGTAGTATTTTCTATAACTTAATTCTTACATGCAACGACGTGCAATTAGTTATTTAATAATACGAGGGACGATTTCATTCGATCTTCAATCCGGAAGAATTGACATTGGCCAGACTGTAAACCGCCGAAATTTGCTGTCATACTTCATTGTCTTCCAATCGGCGTTTAGCTTTGTAATTTGTATTCGTATATTCTCCTCTTAACAGATGGTCTATATAAACAGACCGTTGATTCCAGGCTTCAGGACAGCAATTGTAAAGAATTAACACTCAATCCCAAACCATAAACAAAACTCTATGGAAGACCACAGCACTAGTAGTACTGTTGTGTTCGTGTTCCTTTTGGCTCTCCTTCTGGCGCCGTCTGCTTCTGCACAACTAAGCCGAAACTTCTACAGGAGGACCTGTCCCAACGTGGAATCACTGGTCCGTTCTGCAGTTCAAAAGAAGTTCCAGCAGACCATTGTGACCGCCCCGGGAACTCTCCGGCTCTTCTTCCACGATTGCATTGTCCGGGTCAGTACAGTATACTTGTCTGTATCACAAGTTTCGGTCTGCCTATTTATCACAATTTTTCATTTAGGACAGAAGTTAAATTATGTGCTTCTTGTTCGCTTCTCTCGCCGTTAGGGATGTGACGCTTCTGTGCTGCTAGTATCCCCCGCACACAAGGCAGAGAGGGATCACCCGGATGATCTTTCGCTTGCTGGAGACGGATTTGACACCGTGATCAAGGCCAAGGCTGCTGTTGATCGTGACCCTCGATGCAGAAACAAAGTTTCATGTGCCGACATATTAGCTCTTGCTGCCCGAGATGTCGTGGCCTTGGTATTATTCGGTTTGTCTGGATCAATTTTCCTTTCCACATCACTGCATGCCTATATCATCCCAAACAAAATTATCTAAACCAACCCTTTAAAATAATCATGTTGTTGCTTAACAACTCCACCATTTTTGGGCTCCGTCATATCCCTTTTTGTTTTTTTTGTTTTTTTTTTTTTTCTGTCTGTATTTCGTTATATCTTTTTATCATCCGGTAACGTGCAGGCTGGAGGCCCATTTTATCAAGTCGAATTGGGAAGGCGTGACGGGAGGATATCTACTATAGCTAGTGTCCAGCACAGTATCCCCGAACCTGGTTTCAATTTAGATCAGCTCAATTCCTTGTTTAGGCGGCACGGCCTCTCCCAAACTGATATGATTGCATTGTCGGGTATATAAAATCATCTCTTGTTCCCATCGTGTGACCGTGTTAATGGACTGGGTGTGACATAAAAACCTTTCATAAACTGAAAAATTTTGGACAGAACCAACCATTTGCGAGCCAAACAAGTCGTAGGTTTTTTTGTTGGTAGCCTCATAGGAACTAATTATGTTGTGTCGATTCCAGGGGCACATACAATTGGCTTCTCTCACTGCGGGCGCTTCTCCAAACGGATTTACAACTTCAGTCCAAGAAGCAGAATTGATCCAACACTAAGCCGGCAATATGCAATGCAGCTGAGACAAATGTGCCCCATAAACGTTGACCCCAGAATTGCCATCAACATGGACCCTACCACGCCCCAGAGGTTTGACAACGCGTATTACAAAAACCTTCAGCAAGGAAAGGGCTTGTTCAATTCTGATCAGGTATTGTTTTCGGATCGGAGATCACGAGCCACTGTCAACCTTTTTGCGTCAAACAATGCAGCGTTCCAAAAAGCTTTTGTTACTGCCATCACTAAGCTTGGCAGAGCAGGGGTTTTGACGGGAAGAAACGGCGAAATACGGCGAGATTGCTCTCGTATAAACTAGAAACAGGCCATTGTAGTCTTGCGTAATTGCGTGTAGTTTCTTCATTTGAAAAAATAAGGGTCATGTTGTCAAGATTTTACCCCTTGTGAAAGCAATCAAGTATAATAACAATCGGTCAACTTCATGGGTGTTGCCTTTAGGCTTGCATGGTGTGCCGTTCTACATTGGATTTGGAGGAAGCGAAATGTAAAGTGTCTTTTGATGCTTAAATTATATGAGTTTTTTTTTTTTTTTTTCTAATTTGCAATAATATTTGTTGGGAAGTTGATCTAATTTATCCACATCAGTTTTATTTTGTTCTTTGATCAATAAACTTGCTTCCTTCATTATTAAAAAAAAAAAAAAAGAAGTTAATTGCATGCCTCTTGATGTTATATTAATTAGTTTTTATGGTCACAAAATTGTCCCACAATCTTGTATTTTTCGAAAGGGTTAATTAAAGTGCTCTCGAGCCGTTTGATACGGCCTAAAAGCAAATCTTCGGTTGGTCCGACCGCACAAACTTTGACGAGCCCAATGTCGGGATTATCGGGCTACTAGACCTCAATGCCTCTTGACCACTAGAATAGAGCCTATGTTACCAAATTTTCTTTTTTTTCTCTTTTTTTTTAATAAAAAAATTAAAAATAATAAAAAAAATCCTATTGAAATGTAATTGTCTGCCACCAATTATAAAGTCTAATAATATAGTTGTATAAACTATTAATTTTTGGTATAGTGTCCAATTTCTAGTTCCCACAAACTTAAAAAGGAGAAAAAAAAAAAAAAGCAATTTACTCTCTGGATCTATGTGCCGGGGAAATTTTTCAAGAAAATAATTAATGATGTCAATTAAAATGAACCCCCAAAAAAAAAAAAAAAAAAAGAATCTCTCTAACTGCACACTCGTCGAACCTGCAAGAAATGCCTCGTTACACTGTATATTTTGTTTGGAAGGAAAGTGGTGGGTAAGATGAAAAGGATAAATAACCTTTTGGGCCAAACAAACAAACAGAGAGGCCAAGCCCAACCCAATTCGAGAAATATATAGTGGATCGTAGGTCGTAAAGCGGCCATAAGCGTCAAAACATGCTGTAAGACAATCGCGTGCAGTACGATTCTCTTCAGTGTTTCGGCCCAAGCCCAATCAAATTTCCCGACACTCGATATACCATTATAATTTAAAAGAGACTATAAGTGTGAGTTGAAGTTAATTAATTAAAAAAAAAATAAATAAATAAAAGAGGCTTTATGTCCAACCCGGAGGGGGTTTTCATTTTTCCCTTTTTCAATTTTTTTTTTTTTCATTCTCAATGAAAATCTACAACAAACTCTAGAAAAATTGTGTATTATGAATAGGACTTGACTTGGCATTTTCTTCAACGCGCACGAGTCCAAGGAAAGTCCAAGGGCCAAGTGTGGACGGGTGGACCAGAGTGCTCCCGCCGGAAGATACCTAGTCAGCCAGTCAACTGCGAATATTCATGTTTCACGAGGATTTTTTTTTTCTTCTTTTTGGGTTGTCCTTCTTTTTTTTTTTTTTTTTATTGAACCTTGCTGAAGTAACGATGTTAAGGGTCATTATTTTCCAAGTCGAAATCATGTGAGATGGGGATGATTTGAAAGGCATATATTTATTTATTATTTATTGGTTTGCAGCCTTTGTTGATTGCCTTTGGGTGTAATGGATTATTTCATAACTATTACTCTGTCAAACAAGCGTTTAGCTTCGTAGTAGTTAGTAATATTTTGAGGCGAAACTTTCAAAATCAATTGTTACGAGTCATAAGATAGAAATTTATAAATATTATAAATTATGTTAAATTTTTATATTTTAATGATATCAATAATAATAATTATTATTATTATTAAGTAAAGATACACATTTATCTCCACTAAGTATCTTAACAAAATTTCAAATTTAGTACCCTTTAACTTGATAACGAATATTGATAATTGTGAAAATTTGATTTTAATATTGAATCGGCCGTAGAGGGGTTTTTTTTTTATTTTTTAATTTTAATTGATGGCGTGACTTGTCTAAAGTCTTCGAATAAATAGACGAGCAACAGAGCAGAACCTGTCCAATGTCGAGGCCACGGTTTCTTCCCGACATCCGGCAAAATCAAATTAGCACGCAACATTTAAATGCTTTTCTTCTCGCATTTTCTTTCTTTTTTTTTTTTTTTGTCCTTTTTCCTTTTTAATTAACATGTTTTTTTTATCGTCGTTGCCTTCTCCGTTTTTAATTAAGATGTACCCTTGCATTCATATGTTCTTGGTACCAATAATACAAAGAGAAAGGACGAACTAGTCACAAAATTTAATGATAAAATTATAGAAATTTTTAGTTTCAAGTTTAAATTTTAATTTTTACTTTTTACCATTTTTTTTCAAAATCAATTTAAATAAAAAAAAGAAGAAGAAGAAGAAGAAGAAGGAAGACTACATGTTGTCGTACTGCAGTAAGATTGGGAGAATTGCCCTGTTATGGGTTCGCTCCTTAAATGGCCCGCACATCCTTCTTACAATCTCACAATTGAAGCGGCCCCTAGAAGACAGAAGCGTCATTCTTGTTCCTCGTGGTCCGAATTGGTACCACTTCGTTCCAGGCTGTGCTCGGTGCAACGTACGCCGTTGTTCACGAAGTACAAAAAAATCTCTGTCATGAACTGGCCGGTCCATTTTAAATTCCACGTCACTTCGCATGAATCCTACAATAAATTGTATTTTTTTTGTTTTTTGTGTTTTTTTTTTTTGACAAACGATTATAACGGTGTACGTTGAAACGCGCTTCTCAACGTATGGCATAATGAGAGATGACTCGTCCACGGTATAATATCTTGAATTCTTCGTTTCAAAATGGAGAGATTTCAAAGTGTTATTATAATAACTGTTGAAATTATGTCCCTCTTTTGTCTTCATTCACATGCAGTTTCTGAAAAACTTCATTGTATTGCGGCACCGACATCACAGTTTCTGAAAAATTATTTCCCTCTCTCTCTCTCTCTCTCTGCGTTGAAAACAATAATAGTAATTAATAATTATTGGTTAATTTGTTAGCCATTAATAAAAAAATAATAATAAAGTGGGTTTAAAAATATTATAAAAAATACACATCACCTCGAGTAAGGAAAGACCCCAAAGCTCGCGGTCATGAATATCTTTGGAGGCAGCGTACCCCCGGGCTGTCCGAGGGGTTCAGAAGTCGTTTCTCTGACGTGGCCTTTGGATGCGGCGGCCACGTACGACAAAAAACCCTTAAAAACATTGTCGGCGTCAATTGTAGTTAAAAAGTTGACCCGGTCTGGGTCGACCGGGCATGGATCGCCACACCGCAGATAAAAACCTGGCCGAGTCGACTTGATTAAAAATAAAAAAAAAGAATACGACTCTCAGCTTCAAATTCATCAAAATGAGTTTAACAAACTAAATAAAACAACATTCGGGTATTGCTTGTAAATTACTCTTAATTGCTACGTGGAAGATTTGTGTGTGTGTGTGTGTGTGTGTGTGTGTTTTTTTTTTTTAAGTTTACTTATTTTTTAAAACATAATAAATTTATTATTTTTAATCACACATTTTATTTTTATTTTTATTTAATTATATTTAAATTTGTATTTTTTAAAATATAACATTAAATTAATTTGAATTAATTTTTTAAAAAAATTAAATTATTTTTTTTATATTTATCACTCTCTCCTTTTTATGGGAAGATTTTTTTTTTTTCATTTTGTTTTCTTTTTCTTCAGAAAAAAGAGTTCTTTATCTTCTCGACGAAAAAAAGATCTCTTATTATTGTTTTATCTCATATTAGGCTGTTCATTTTCAATTAATTTATTTATGGTATATACGCCCCTATTTATTTATTTCTTTGATGATTATGCATACTTTTTATTACTAGTGAAATGAATTACTTTTTTTTTTTTTTTTAAACATCAATCGCACAATTAATAAGCTGAACCCGCGTCTATGCCGGCGTCGAAGCAAAAGATGACTGCACGAATTGCTGACAAGTCTGTTGACGGGTCAGGTTCCGATAACCCACTAATTGGGCCTTTGAGCCGCCTCACCCTCCCCCACCCCCCGTCTTGGGAGACAGTAACATAAAAGGTCAGATTGCACTGACAAGAAATTTGATAAATTTATTTGGAAATAAAAAATTTATATAATATATAAATTATTTCATATTATATAAACATTTTTTATACAATATAAATAAAATTTATACGAATAAACTTTATATTATATAAGATATTGTTAACATTATATATAAATTTTGGAAGATATAATATTTTTAAAATAAATCTATAAAATTTGTATACATGAAAAATTTTCCTAATATAAAAGGAGGACAATTGACAGAAAAAGGCACCTTCCAATTCAAGCAAGCATCTTTTCTTCTTTGCTTCCTGTTTTTCTCTGTCTTTGTAGTCTCTTATCCTGCTTTGGCAATTGACAGAAAATACACCCTCCAAATTCAAGCAAGCATCTTTTCTGCTCTGCTTCCTCCTTTTCTCTCTCTGTCTTTGTAGTCCCTTGGCCTGCCTTACACCACAATTCAATCTCCATGGAACCTATTGAAAATATTGGCGATGAGTACCAAAATTATTGGGAAACCAAAATGTTTCTCCAAAATGAAGAGCTTGATAGGTAATAGATTGTTTTGCCTACTTGGGTTTGGTTTTTTCACTTTTTATTTTTTGGTCTAATTTTGGGGGCCAATTTTTTTTATCGGAGTAGGCAAGGCAACTTACAAAGTTTTTGTTTTTTTTTTTTTTTCTTGGGTTACATAATTTTGGGCAGCTGGGCAATGGACGAGACCCTTTCCGCCATGTACTATGACTCGAGTTCGCCGGACGGAGCAGCTTCGTCGGCGGCCTCGAAGAACACAGTTTTAGAAAGGAATAGAAGGAAGAAGCTTAATGAGAGGCTGTTTGCACTTAGATCAGTGGTCCCCAATATTAGCAAGGTGACGCATGCATCTCCATGATTGCATTATAAATTATTTCCATCATTTCTAATTGACTCTGAAAGCAAAAGAACAAAAAGCGGGGCAATGCGTATGCGCCCATTGAAAACTGGGAATCTTTCTTTCTTTCTGTTTTTTTTTTTTTTTTTTTTGGTTTTAAATAATGTTTTTCTTAATATCTTAAATGATCTTGTAGATGGACAAAGCTTCCATAATCAAAGACGCCATAGATTACATTCAAGAGTTGCATGACCAAGAGAGAAGAATCCAAGCTGAGATTATGGAACTTGAATCCAGGAAGTTGAACAAATATCCGGATTGCCACTTCGAGCAACAGCTGCCAGCCTTGATGAGATCCAAGAAAAAGAAATTTGAGCAATTCTACGATTCTTCTGGGGTATCAAGAAGCTCTCCAATTGAAGTTCTTGAAGTATTTGTAACTCTCTCCCTCTCCCTATCTCTCTTTTCTCTCGAAGTTCTCTCTTTTCTCTCGAAGTTCGTGATTAATATTAGGGTGAATATTTAGTGGCCGATATATTAGTACATATAATTAGGTAAATTGGTACTGAAGGCCGACAAACCTTTTTCTAAATATTTTTATTTTTTCTCTTCTCGGCTTTTCAATTGATGATTAGTTGGATAATAAAGTGGCAATTAACATTAATTAATTAATTAATTGATTAATTAATATTAGTCGTTGCCTGGTTGAATTAGATGTTAATCCAATATCTGAGTTAAATTTGCAGCTGAGGATTGCTTATATGGGGGATAAAACACTGCTGGTGAGCTTGGCATGCAGTAAGAGAACAGACACAATTGTGAGACTCTGTGAGGTGTTCGAATCTTTAAAAATCAAGATTATGGCAGCCACTATCACAACTGTCTCCGGCAGGCTCTTCAAAACCGTATTTGTTGAGGTTAGTCTCTCTCTCTCTCTCTCTCTCTCTCTCTCTCACTCACACACACACACACATTACAACTTAAAAGTGTCACACGGCTGCTGCTCTTGAAAATTTGACCTCTCAACTTTTGTTTTGTCTTGTTTTGTTTTTATTTTGTTTTGTCTTGTTTTGTTTTTATTTTTTTCCTTTTAATTTTCTGAGACATCTTTCACTTGACTGCAAAATAAGTGACCGTTTTGAGCAAGACTTGAGGGCTATTAAAAGAATGAGATTTTTTAATGATAGAATTATTCAGAGATATGAATAAAATCAAAAAATTCTAATAAAAATGTTCCAATCAGCTAGAAGAATGAGACTTTTTTTCCCCCTCAAATTCTGGGTTTTGAGGTCAGATAACACGCTAAATTTGGCTGAAAAAAAAATGATAAAAATTGCAGAGTCTTGAAGGCAAACCCCACAAAAAAATTGGAGTCTGACGAGCACTTCAAGAAAAGTGAATTTTTCACCATGAAATAAAACTCAGGCAATAGCATTACAACAGTAGACGTCTCATACTATCCCACATATAGATTTCTGCATTAACTCAAATTAATTCGTTTGGTATTAATACTATATATATATATATATATATATATATATGTTCTTTTCTTGAGGTATTTAAAAAAAGAGAGAGAAAGAAGTTTATATTGTAAATAAAATCAGTAGGGGAACAAAACAAAGTGAGATAAGTGTTTCCTTGACAATGTGAGATACGAGTAGAGAGCAACTTGATATATTCTTTCACACTGAATTCATCAACATTTTTATTAATATTCTTAAACACGCATCCAATCGGTGAAATTGAGGGTTCTTAGCATTTCGCGTTAAGCCAAAGTCATACATCGAGAAATAGGCTCTCATAATACTATATAGGCAGCTTATTAAAATGTAAAGTAAACAAACTTATATGGCTAAAATTTCCTCTTTTCCACACGGGCTGAGAGATCCCATTAAAAGTTTCACTTTACAGGAGTACAAAACTTGCCCCTTTCTTGCAATCAGTAGCATCCTTCTAGGATGTCATTTTCTGGTTATAATTTTTAGTTCCCACGTAACGTTCCTTTATAACTAGTACAGAATATCCATTTCACACGCCGCTAATTTAGTGAGATTGACATTTTGTACTTTGCATAGCCCCCCCTCGAGTTCACTAGCATTTTGTAGTATTGTTTAGAGAAAAGAAAAGAAAAGAAAAAAAAAAAACCAAACATGCATGCACGTGTCTTTAGGTGACAAAGAACAGGAGTTTGATATTCAAAAAGCAGAAACAACATAAAAACCTAACGGAGCCAGGGTGTCACCATAAAAACGTAACAGAGCCAGGGTGCCACTTCACATGTGAAAAACACCATGACCTCACGGGCCACGAGAGAAAATGCATTAAGAAACTTGTTTTGGATTTTCTCATTGTGGGGAGTCCACAGATTGGAACGACCTCTCTCTCTCTCTCTCTCTCTCTCTCTCTCCCTGTGCCGCGGATTAATAGGTCCTTTTCACGCGTCTCTATTATATTATTATCATTATTTATTTATTTTTTCAATCACGTGTCGTTTCTTTCTCAACCCGTGTCCTTGCAAATTTGAGCACAACGAAACTGAAAGCCTAGCATTTTTTTTTTGACCAACGAGGTTTAGTTCAATAGTCATCTTCAGTACTCAAAATTAAGAGAGAGGCTCGATCTGAGCCAATTAACAAAATATAAAAATATTATGTTGTTAATTTTTACCCTTATAACTTTTTATAAGCAGCCAACAAAATTGTTTAAGTATTATTTTTTTATTTTCTCGCAAGTCTAATAAAGAAGGAGGATGTGAAATTCCACAAATTAAATTATATTTGTCATGGTTAGGTGCTGTAGGTTAGAATTAAATATGGATCAGGCAAGATTACGGAAATTATTTATTTATTTATTATTTTTTAATGTCGTCACTCTTTATTCGACTCTATATATATATATGTTAGCTTACTCCAAAGGAGATAAAACCTCTGAACATCAGAATCAACGTATTTTGATCACACACACCGACTTCCACCAATATTTTCATAACGGCTGCAAACCGTTAGATGCCAATACACATGGGTTTTAATTAAATTTTGCAGTCTAGCCGAGTTTGTGGATTGCACAAAAGAAAACATCAACTACCAATATCCATAGGTCACGAGGGTCGTTTATTTAGTTATTAAAAAATAAAAAAAAAACCCTGTCAAGGCTCATATTTCCTAAGTTGTCTATGAGTGGAATAGTTGATATTTGCACTGATGCAGTACCTGATGGAAATCATGTCAGATGGGGACGATTGATTGTCGTTTAATGCAATGGAAACATTCTTCTGTGGCATCCGATTCGGCCCAACCATTAATCTCTTAAAACCAGAGTTTAGCTTAGTGGTTATAATATTTTGCCGCAAATGAGGGGAATCTTCGAATCAAGGTATTATGATACATAAGTTTAAGAGAGAGAGAGAGAGAGAGAGAGAGATGGAGTGTGGTCCTGCTGAGTATGATTTCCATTGCGAAGTATCCTTAAGAAAGTAGTCAACCAGGGTCGGGACTGGAGTTCGTTTGAGCGAGAATTCCAACCTTAATCCTAGAATTAGGAACTGTGTTGTCTGAGAATGATACTTTGGTAATTGCTCATATTTTGCAACGACTCAATTGCTGGGATCCATGCGTCTGTCTAGAGAAGAGAGTGAAAGAATTTAATTCCAAAAACTCTTTTTTTATGGTAACCCCCCCTCCCCCACAAAAAAAAAAAAAAGACTATTTGTTTTGTTGTCGATTCATTTTTACAAAGAGATGCCACATATATTGTGTGGTGTCTGGCAGGCCGATGAAGAAGAGACAGATCGTTTGAAGATCAAAATAGAAACAGCAATCGCAGCCCTTTGTGATCCAGAAAGTCCAATGAGCATGTAAACTGAACCGACGGGCAACAAACCAACCATATTGGGCTACACATATCTTGCTTATTGCCTACCTGTGGCTTGAGGGTGCTGCGGGCGGGAGGAGCATGCTGCTGGTCCCTCTCTTTTTCCCACTTTTTACGCATTTCTTGCTCGTTGAGATCTTTTTATTCCCACTGTTCATTTTCGTGAAAAGGACTGTAATTTTGATTGCCTTAAAAACTTTTTCTTTGTTTTCTTTCGTGAATTATCAAAGTTCATTGGTGCCCTAAACCGTGCCGCTTCGACTTCGGATGGGCTTGGACTGGAGGATGAGCTCGGGGTTTATCGAGAGGTGGGTAATGACGGAAACCATGAGGGTAATTATCCCCGTTATGAACTGGGTTTAGATCAAAACGGAAGGAATTATAAGAGTTGTGATAATTATGCCAGTAATGAATTGGTAATTAGGAATTGATGAACACGTTGATCAAAACGTTGGCGGGGCTGACGGTTCGGGAATCCGAGTGATGGGTCAATGGCAGCGCTAATTCCTGAGACAGCAAAGGCCAAGTGAAACTGCGGTGCGAGGGGACGTGTCCCGAGACCCAAAAAAAAAAAAACACAAAACAGGTATGTCAATTGGGCGACCATTTTCCTCTAAAGTACTAACAATTCATTGTCCTCAAAACATCTTTGGACTCTTGGTGATATGCTTGGTTGGTTAACGGGAATCATAATTCAAAATACGTAGATTCCTTAGCTACAACTTACAGGCAAAAATAAGGATCATAAAACAAGAGGGAGGACCTAGGGAGAATGATCTTGCGTTGCATGATGGGTGTACTCAGTTTGGAGATGAACCAAGCAAACTAAAGCGACAAAGAGGGCAATAGGGACTCTTCCTGAGCCATTCCATGGCGCACTCTCGATGGAACATGTGAGAGCAGGGCAAACGAGTGACAAATGACTTCAATTCTACTTCCTGTAGGCAAATCGAACACCTACCCATCAACTTAAGATCCCGGCCGTCAACTCTCACGTCCGCTAATGCATTCTTAAACGATGCCCTCGAAAACAATCTTCCCCGGTTCGGTTCTGATCTCTGAATCTGTTGGACCATTGCATCTATCGAATTTTGGTTTAATTTCATCACCCTCTTTTCTCTCAGCGAGTCGCCAACCTTCCGCTGCAATTCGGTTCTTGACAGCTTCCTACCTGAGGCCGTTTGGTACTCAGTCAACTCTTGAATTGTTCCGGCTATGGCCACGATGGTACGTTCCCGATCCGCCTTAGCTTGAACTATTGTTTCATAATCTCGGTCCCGAAGAATTACCCTCTTCTCAACGATAACACACATCCGAAACTCGAGGAAGTCACTGTTGCTTTTATTTTTAACCACGGAATTGGCTACATCAAATAAGTGATTTATCAAATCATTCCGGTCCACCAAGGCAGTCCACGGCACGTTTACTTGTGGCCTCCATTGCATCTTCTCTAGTGGGAATGGGATGCCCATGTCAGAAATCATCGCGGACAAGAATTCATAGCCGTCGGAAGCGAACGAATCGCAAGAAAATCTGAAAGATTGTGTGGTTTCAAGGTCCATAAATCTTCCATGAGCGAATTTGGTACCAGAAAATACGGCTCTCCTGTCGTGGCTGCCGCTTGATTTTGCAGCTTCTGTTTCTGATTGGTAAGTGACCTCAATCTTAGATTTAACTAAGAGTTGGGAAGTATCCAAGGTGTCGTCTTTTACAGGAGGACCAATTTGCCAAGCAGAGACGTGTGTGCAAAATTCATGAATGTTGGGGTCCGTAGAGATTGCCATTGTTGCCATCTCAATCAAACTAAGGACTCGAAACTTCAGCAATATGGTGTTTAAAAAAAAAACAAAAAAGACTGAAAGTTTTCTTCTTTAAAAAAAAAGAAAAAAAATTTGTTGGCAGAGAAATTCTAAAGCTCTTGCTGTGTCTGATTTCTTGGTTAACGATATGTGTATTATACTCCCACCCCATCTGTGTATTGTGTATATATACACACATACAGCCGCCAAGCGTCTGAATCCTTCTACGACTCCCATCTGTGATTTGTGAATTGTGTGTCCACGCGGATAAGGATTCCTTCACTCGTTTTCATTCCTAATCGAAAGTAAACTCGGTCTAGGAGTAACACTACTTGGGATTAAAGTTCTAATTGTGCTTTAATTGGTTCTTCTCCTATTCCCCCTCTGGTTTGGAATACCAAAAAAGATAAAATAATAAAAGTAATAATATAAATAAATAAATAAATAAGAATCGCGAGCAACCACCAGCCAATTGCCACGTCCTTGTGCGGAAACGAACCCAATCGAACCGACCTTATTTGATCAACAAAACAAAATGACGTCGTTTCATTGATTTTTCTCTCTCACTGTTTTATTATTATTTTTATGAAGACAGAGAGACGGTCCCGCTCCCACAAACCGCACCTGTTTTTCCCCAGTTTCTTAGGTTTGATTTTGACAACAATGGAGTCTTTGGTAGCCAACTACGCATCTTCGGACGAAGAGGAAGAAGTACACCGTCACCACAACCACCTCGAGCACCGCCGCAGCTCGGCGGACTTTCCAAGACCAACGTCGTCTTCTTCCTCTTCTCGTCTGCCGCCGCAGCCCGAACCACCATCAGCCACTGCTTCTCTTTTCTCTTCCCTTCCCAAGCCCCAAACCTCCAAACACTCCCATAGCCGCAATTTTGTTACTGAAGAAGAAGAAGAAGATCATCAAAAATCCTCTCTCTTTGCTTCTATTCCTCAGCCCTCCAAAGCCACCCTGACTCCCATTTCGAACCCTAATCCCAAAAGGGTCGTCCAATTCAGGCCTCCTGTAAATCCATCCAATCTTGACGAAGAAGACGAAGATGGGGAGGAAAGCAAGCGGCGGAACCGGGTAAAACAATCTGAATCTATAACTCAGCCTTCATCTGTGAAATCATTCTTGTCTAGTATTCCAGCCCCCCGGCATTCCTCCACGCTCGGCGTTCTCCCGTCCGCTGCTGGGTCCGGCCGCAGGTCCACTCTCCAAACTGAATCGCCCTCGCTGTCCTTATCCACTTCGGATGGGCTTGGACGGGAGGATGAGTCCGGTGTTGATGGAAAGGTGGGTAATTACGAAAACTGTGAGAGTAATCATCCACGGTATGAATTAGGTTTCTATCAAAATGGAGGAAATTATGAGAGTTATGGTAGTTATGCGGGTAATGAATTGGGAATTGGTGAACATATTCATCAAAACGTTGGTGGGGTTGATGGTTCGGGTTATGGTAGTTGTGCTAATTACGGTGATTACAATCCGAGTGATGGGTCAATGGCATCCTTAATTCCTGAGACAGCAGGGTCAAGTGAAATTGCAGCGAGAAGGATGGGGAAGCGGGGAAGGGATGAGATACCAACTGAAGTTGTTGAGGTGAAGCAGGATGAATTGATGAAGAATCGGCCAAGGGAGGATCAGGTCAAACTAACTGGAATTGCTTTTGGACCAGCTTATCAGGTACATTTATGATATATTTTGGTGGTTATTTTATATTTGCTTAGTGAAGACAAGTTTACTTTTGTGAAACTTGCAATTTATATGTTCATTGCATAAATGATAAACCTGTGCAGCTGAACTCCAGATAGTAGATACTCATGGGGTTACCAGCTCATTGAATTTGATTGCCGCTACAAATTTGTGTCTTAATTTTTTCTTTGGGTGTGGATTTTCTCTTACTAGCACTGTGCATTAGTTCCTGCTATGCATGCCACTGGAACTCGAGCTTGCTATTTCCATCCACTCAGAAGTTGAGGTGTTTGCTCGTTTTTACCATTCTCCTATGCTGTTTCTTTTTGCTTATGCACTTCTGGTTGTCTTGTTCTTGTCAAAGTAGTGTAATTGGGTTTCAAAGGGAATGGGGACTGAATTCTCTGACTCTGATTTTGTAGCTATAGGGAGGAAGCCTTTTGATTTTGTGCTTGTAGGGAAATGGAAGAGAATGGCAGAGACGGGGGTTCTCTTTTTACTTAGATATGAAGGATTGAACTTGATAATTAGCGTGGAAGGAATATTGGTTTTGTCGATGTGTGGGTGAGAAATATTATGGGCATTGTTTCTGGTCTTGAAATTGGAACCAAGAGTATGTTTGGCATGATGATATTGATGGGATGGAATTCCACAAATTCTCTTGAATTGAAGAAATGCTTCATTTAGTTTTTTGGTTTGGTCAAATGAAAGATAAACATTGAAATCTCAATTTGGAGGGAAGTTAAAACCCTAAGGGGGTGGGATTTCACAAATTCTCTCATACAGAGATGTTGATGAATTAATTTATTCCCACGATTTAGTCTTATCTAACCTTATTTAAGGTATTCTAAAAGTATTTGTAATTTTATGCACAATACCTTGAATGTTTCTGGCATATCATGCCGCCAGAATTTCAACTTGATCCATAATAATCATCATAGTCATCTGTTAGCCAATCAATGAACCCGGAACTTATGTAGTGTCTGACAGTTCTGAAGTAATATTTACCATGTTGTATGTAACCATATATTGTATTTTCTACTGTAGCCCACTTCTACAAAAGGCAAGCCTTCAAAGCTTCACAAGAGGAAGCATCAAATTGGTTCGTTGTACTTTGACATGAAACAAAAGGAGATGGAGCTGTCAGAGAGGCGAGCCAAAGGGTTACTCACAAAAGCTCAAACTCAGGGCAAGTATGGATGGTGACTTTAGCTGATACCGAAAATCAGAACTGTCTTCAAAGTTGTGTTCCGTGCTTTGCTCTTACCATCATAGTCTTCATTGTGTTTATTTACTCCAAAAGATCGGAGACTTTGGTGGTACTGTCCGACATTGAAGTGTTACCCGTGTACAAAACGACAACTCCGGCATTTAATTGTGACGATGCCTAGAGCATATTAGAAGCTCATTGTAACGGGTTGCTCTCTATCCGTGTCCCACATTGTCAAGGAATGACCCCGTGACATCATGTCCTGGATAAACTTCTCAATTACACCTCCATAGTTTTTATGCTACAGCAGTTATATTGCAGCCTCGATGTTAAGCTAAGCCCCAAGAGCACTTCTATTAGTGGCCGGATGTGGCGAAGCTCACGAACAATTGAGTCTCGTCTAAAATGCACAAAAGAACTTCGACATCTCGTGCACGGCCATTGAGACACGACTCAAAAGAAGACTATAACAGGTCGCACGCAAGAATATTAGTAAAGGTTTTTGGTGCCTTGCGAGACTATAGTCTGTCCTCCAACCGATCTGTCGTGATCTTCACCACTTTTAATTGATCTCAAGCGGCTCTCGCACTCAACGCAATGTTATTTTTGATCCCAATAAATATGGTGGCTCCCGAGACCGCGCCCAAGGAATATTAAAGTACACAAATCGCCACAAATGACCTCACCACTCTGCCGGAGCACATCGCAGGTGGAGTTGGTTAATGTCGTGAAACGAAGGCACCTCGTTCTTACATTAGGTTATTCAGGTCATGTCAATATTCAATTTATGCATATGCTATATCGATAGCCAGACAATATAGACCATATAAAGTTGGATACATGTGACCGATTTAAATCAGTGGACATAAAAAAGGTCTTATGTTCATAATTATTTAGAATATAAAGGAAACTGGCATCCAACATAATGAGGAGGACAAACTAGGTTACCTGCGAAGTTTTTATCGGTTCTAGAGCAGCTCACCAGCTGCATCCTTGCAGCTCACTTTCTTCCTTTCCACAGGCTTTGAATTACATACCTATGATAATAACTTCTAAGTGGGAACCAGTACAAATGTAACGGGGCTGGAGTTTTTGAACCCCTTTCCACTCCGATCACTAGGCCGCCATTTGGAACCAGGGATCTTTAACATGCTACCTTCAGCACTGAAATTGTAGTCTAAAACAAAACAAGTTCCAGAATACATAAAGCATAAACATTAAGCACATGCATATTGGCTATTTTAACAGAGAATGACGTAACAGTTTCCACATACTGTAATTTGTTGTACTGATTCTTAAGATCATAAGTGCAATTTGACAACAGAAGCTTCACTAGCATTAATGCGATTACATGAAAACATCATCAAATAGTGGTAGCCTCAACACATAGACCCCACGCACATTCATACCTTTTAACATATGCCTTCACCATTCCCCCCCCCCCCACTTTCCCCCAAAGAGGCGGGTGCCCTGATGCACACCCAACTTTAGTGCTTTATAAACAATGCCTCATCCCAATCAATTTGCGTTTAGCTAATCTTCGTGTATAATGTATCGGATGCAGACTTAAGTATTGCTGTCAGTTTTCACCAGCATTAATTATTAAATTTTTTGTGGATGATATTGAGTCAGTATTCCTCAAAACAGACCACAATTATAACTTAGTGTAGACCAGAAAGTAAATAAAATGATAGGTGAGAGGAAAAAAAAAATAGAGTAAGATGAAAAAAAGACATGAAAAAGTAATGAAAATTGAAGGATAGACATATTTCATCAGAGTAGACCCAAACATGTAAGTGTGTGTGTGCAAAGAGATAATAAGATGATAAGTAGGGGAAAAAGAAAGAGACAGCAAGATACATAAAAATAAGAAACAAGAAAACCTCACGACCACTGAATGTCAATTATGACACATTCAGCCATGCATTAAGAGAAAGACAATCAACCTCCTCTCAATGATCTCCTAGAAAATGTCTCAACATTATCCACATTGTGAGCGATAAGTGACAAGAAGGGTTCTCCTCCTGCAGGATTTGCCTAGACGCCAATTTTAACACTGCAAAAAACCCACAATAGTGTTGCAAAGAGATAGGGATGAGACTGAGGTTGAGGGGAACACACCAAGCAATATGATAATGGTACATGCATTGACAATAGAACTAAACTCAAAGTGTAGAGTAGAAACAAGAAATCTCAAGCCTTGATATGCTGGAATATCACTGAAGCAAGCTTTATTTGGTGATATTCTTACTCTTCCCATTACTCCATTGACTATAACCTTCCTTGCTGCCTATAAATAGCAGAGTTATTGGCTTTACTTAGTTGTTTGGAGTTTGGCTGTATGGCTCATTTTGGTTTTCATAATTTTATCCAATTAGATAAAAGTGTGTTCTAGATTAGCTGTCCTTAGCAGTCCAGGGTAAGAATTATTAAAGTGAAAAACATGTGTAGGCACCTGGGTCATTAGGGCCACACCTTCCAAATGCCCAAACATGGTTCTTTTTTCTTTTCTTGGATGATAAACAAATTGAATTTCAGCCTGGCACCAATTGCCAAGTCCAGAGAGATAATTTTCGTTCCCTAGTGATATCTGCACTTTATTAATCAGTTTGCCTGACTTTAAGTGCCCAACACATTTTCAACCGAACCAATGAATCAGATTAAAATGACCTTATTGTTCTATTACCTGACACACCCTTTAAATAATGGACCATTCAAGGACACTGATCAAGCTCAATGGCCACAGAAATCTGAGCATAATTAATGCTAAGGTCATCACAATCACAATAGCATCAAGCAAAATAATCAATTGAAATTGCTCGAAAAAAAGCACCATCAACCATCTGAAACCATTTTTGGTGAGTGCATTAGAAGATTATTAGGTGTGTCAAATAGGACATAAATTAAATGTTTACTAGGAAGATGATGAGCATTAAGACCTCCAGATGACTCTTCAAAGGCTTCACAACTTTCCTGAGAAGCACATGCCTTTTTTTCAAGCTTTAGTGAATGACACTGGTATGCCTGACATTAAGATATCAAAGGCAACATCTAGGCCATCATGTGAAGGTAAAGCTAACTATTGAGGCTTAAATGTGAGGATGCATCAAGCCACAATGTCGAGGCACTTGAAAAGCTGAATCTCAACACAATGTTAGGTTGAAGGCCCTATGGTACAAAGGATACAGCAAAACAGCATAAGAATAACATGCATTTTACACTTCAAACTCTTAGCCCCTGTTAGGGCAGTATAATAGAACCCTGAAAAGAATTACAAAATTTGCAACAAAAATAAAAATGAAACCTGTCCCTTACTGTTAAACCCTTCCTTAGCTGTCTTTACTGTGAAAGGATAATGTGGAGCCATAAGTACGTAGTACCACCAGAAATGAAACATAAAATGGAAAAGAAGAAAAAAGAGAGAGAGAGTAAATATGAATCAAGTGTTTAACAACCTATTTCCTGATTTGAACCAAATTCAGCAAATCATTTAGGAGAGGCATCCCAGACCAACATTTCACCATCAAAGATGCACCTGTACAACAATATAAGAAAAAGAAGCTTCGTGGAGGCTTAATAGGTCACTTCTGAAATTTTAAAAGCACGTTCAAATGAAACTATCTTAACCACAAGGTCCTAAATAAGTATGCCTTCCTCTAATATTTGTGGTGCATGTTCCAGGTATGTGTTTCACTTCTGTGCCCTGCCTTGCAAACCCACGGGAACTTGTAAGGCGAACAAGCTAATCTGCAAATATATCAGCTATGAGATGTACTACAAATGGGAAAAAGGAAGGAGGATCAAGTAGATCCAAAATGATTCCAGTATGAACTAATTAACACAGTGCAAAACTTGAGAGATACTCTAGGAATGAAAAAGCCAACCAAAGAATAAAATGCAAAAGATTACCGGGTAATGACAACTAGACATGGATTCTCAGCTATACCAAAACACTTTGCACAGTAACATCCGAAGTTCCATCTGCATATTCAGAGTGATCGAGAAAATTCCTGCATAAGCAACAAATTGAAACAGAATTATGTGCCAAGGTATCCGCAGTTAATCAATTTTCCAAAACAACAACCTAAAATAACTTTTATGTCAGCTATGATCAGAGCTCCACACAGTTTCAAATATAAGGAAAAACTTGTGCCTTGCCTTATTCTAGAATTCTTGTTCAGATTTTTGAAATAAGAGGAAGAAAGACCAATATCAAGAAATGAAATCTAAAAACCCGGGCTACAATAAGGATCGTAGCTATCAACATCAAATTTCTTTACATTCCACAACCACTCCCTTCCCGCTGCATCAATGGATTTGGGATTCTGTTTTGTTTTTGGGGAACAGAGATAGATGCAGGGCAGAGCTTATCCAATGAACATCAAAGATTGTAGACAATTCATGTATCAATGTACATTTATGCATACATATATTACATGCAAGCCTATGTGTAAACTGCATCATGCAGTTGAAGTTTCTCCTCCTGGAGATTACAACTGGGACAATCTTGAAATGTTTGGAATTTAGATGTTTAACTAAGCATAAGAGATCAGAGCAGATAAAAAACGATGCCAGAACAGAACCTTTTTCCATGCTGCATGTGCATCGTTATCTCTCACAGCTAGTTGTCAGCAAACAGCATTTCCAACTTTGATATCCTGAATGAAAAAATAATAGTTCCTTTTCATTAGTCTGCAAGGCTTCTTGTAAGCAAGACTAGCAAAGAGGCAAAATTTAATTAATTGCCAATAACCAACAGCCAAGCTAAAGTTTCAGCAACTAATATATACCTGCTCCCATTCCATAATATAATCTTAAAAATGATTACTGTCATTCAAATTTAAACTCATCACTTAACTTCTTGGTACCATGAAATCTTTTACAGCACTCATTGAGCTCTTGAAACTTGTTTGAATGATGTTACAATCTCTTAAATTATTTATACTAAGCATGGTACCTGCAAACACCAACTAGAATAGACCTTTAAAACACAAACATAGAAGGACTTGCACCTCAACAAAATGGATGAATTGCATGTATACAGATAATAGACAAAAAGAAATGAACATCAAGCATTTCAGATTCCCATAGAATGGATAAAAGGTTTCACTAGATTGAGAAAACTGCATTTATTTGTAGCAGTCCTGACATTTATGCCTTTGTATTTGATCACACTTGTTTGTATAAGTCACATGATTGGCTTACTTAACCAAAAAGGAGAGAAAGAGAGAAGCCAATACTACTAAAAAGAATGGAATACTGACAAATAACTCAAAAACTCTCCAAAACAATTTTCAAAAAGAATAACATTGATTACGTGATCTTCATATGCTGAATAAAGAAAGAAAAAAGATCCTGATGACAAAACCCTAATCCAAGTCAAGAAAGAATGGAAATCCAAAAAGTAAAAATCTGGTTCACCAAATTTTGTTTTGAAAAGATTAAAGAATCGTCTAAGAAGACAAAAGAACACAGTTTACACGGGCCTCACTGAATACTGACTACATGCACACGCACACGCACACACACATGTAGGGATAAAATTTTACAAAAACAGAAAAGTGTTGAAGTGAACAAGACAGAAAAGGGGGGGAACAGGCAGCATAAGAAGTGAGAAATGCTCGGACCTGGGATAAAATTGCCAGACAAAGGGGAAAGAGCACAATACTAAGTCATTCTGCTGGTTCTTGCTCTGCTTTGTCCCCAGTTTCAATGGTTTGCCCAGAAATGTCTTTGTTAGCTTTATCAACATCCTCCTCTACTCCTTCCCGACCAATCAATCAGCAAACACTTAAAACACTATTCGAGAGGTTTTGAAAAAATAACGGGAAGAAAATACAAGGGAATGACTTCTTACTTCAATCTTCGGCTCTAGTGACCCGTCATCATATCTCTGTCAGCAATCCAAGGCACCCCAAGTAAACCAATTTTGGATGAAAGCATAATCTTGAGCAAATAGCAAATTGAAGAAACTGATGATGGCTATAGACAGCATCCAGAAGAGCAAGTTACTATTGAAGACATGTGAAAAGAAGTTCTTAAGTAGAGCAGGTTGCCAAAAATATAATAATCATAACCAAGAGTAAGAGTGACTACACAAACTAGGCCATGATCACGCAGTTTGAGAGGTTTTGAAAAAAACAGGAAGAAAGTACAAGGGAATGACTTCTTACTTTAATCTTAGGCTCTGGTGACTCATCATCATATCTGTGTCAGCAATACAAGGCACCCCAATTAAACCAAATTTGGATGAAAACATAATCTTAAGCAAATAGCAAATCCAAGAAACTGATGATGGCCATAGACAGTGAATCCAGAAGAGCAAGTTACTATCAAAGACATGTGAAAAGAAGTTCTTAGGTAGAGCAGGTTGCCAAAAATATAACAATCATAACCAAGAGTAAGAGTGACCACACAAACTATGCCATGATCACACAGTTCCATCATGCAGACTAAAGCACCATGACAGCATTTATGCATGCTCTACAATATTAACAGAGACAGAAAAGAAGCTGTAGATAACACTAATAAGCCAATACCAATCAAAAATTAAAAACCCAACCTTGAAAAAAACACAAACTTCTTTACCATGTAGTTCTGCCATGGAGAATATGAAATAGCACAGGATCATTTTCTAGGGATTATTTCTATTATATTAGCATTCGAGAAGTCAAATGAGGAGGACCAGCAAGCGACATATATATTAAAAAAATTGGTAGAAAGGTGAGTGGGTGTAATTGTGTAGGGGACTTTTGGGGGCGGGAGATGGGATGGACAAACTTCTGAAGACATTACATTTTCTGGATTACGTAATCAATTTCATGGCCAAAAATTTTCTGAATGAACTGCTGCCTGATGTAAAGATTCAAAAAATGTACAGAAAAATCATATTTCTTTCTCATGAAATACTAGGTATCAAAATTATTAATGAATTATAGCAGTATTCAAACATTTCAGATGAAAATACACAGAATGTAAACCAAAGAAACCATCTATTTTTCTCAAGTGCAAAGGACAGCATTAAAATTTCACCGAATGTGACGGGCAAACATGACAGAAAAAGGCAGAAGGCAGGCTTATGAAGTGAAAACAAATGCTCAAATCCAAGATTACTTTATTAGATAATGGAAAAGGCGTCATATGGCTGCGGTAAACTGGCTGCAAATAAAAGAGCCAAAACGGGTCATTTCACAGACCATCCAAGCCACCCTGCCAAGAAGCAGGCACTCTTCCCTTCATCCAATTCAGCACCCGAGGAAGAACATTACATTACATTACCATAGCCTCATTTGCAAAAGAGAGAGAATGAAAAGAAACTAAAGGAAAGAAGAGAAAATAATAAATAAATAAATAAATAAAACAGAAAAGAAACATATCCATCAAACAGAAATTCAAGAATGGATAACAAAGGGATCAAATGCAATGGAAAAGGAAAAATCAAAGAGGTGCCACATGGTGGGCTCAACACCAAAACCATGAAGCTCCTTTGTGCCTCAATTTAATCTTACACAAATTGAAACTATTTTAGTAAAAATCACATTATCAGTTTAACCCAAGGCAAAAGAGCAAATCCTTTAAAAAAAAAAAAAAAATGGAAACATGATCAACACATGCCAACAAAAGTGGGGGAAAATCCCAATAAGAAAACCAAAACCCACTTTAAGAGAGAGAGTAGGAAATCTAAACAGTAAAACTATAGTTTACCAAATTATTCCTTGAAAAAGACCGAAGAATGTGGCCAAAAAGAATAAAAGAACACATGGACTTCACTCACATTGTCATTGGCAATGAATTCTTCAACTGCACAAGAACAGAAAATAACAAGAAAGCACATTCTTGGTATATATGTCGTATGATCGGCTTACCTAACCAAAAGAGGAGAGCAATAGGAGAGAAGGTGAGAGACTGACAAATAAATCAAAAACTCTCCAATAAGATATTCAGAAACAATAAGAGTGGTACGTGGCTTACATAACCTTCCTGTGCTCAATAAAGACCAAAAAAATAAAAACATCTTGATGAAAAAAAAAAAAAACCAAAGAAAACAATGAAATTAAGGTTCTAGGTAACCTCTAAAACAAGACTGAAATCACACATACAACGTCGGGTAGATGCATCCTTTGAACTTGAACAGCACTGTCAATGGCACTGTATGTGTATTCTGCAAGACAGAGAATAAGAGTATCAAACCCACAAGCTAAATGCTATAAAAGAAATTCTAAAAAATAATAATAATAAAAGTAAAAATGAAAATCAAACACAGGAACTATTACCAAGAAAATAAAATGGGACCTTTTTGAATCTTGATTGATTCTCGGAAATCAAAAGCAGGAAAAAATTAACCAAAAAGCAAGCAGAAATATAGAAAAAGAAGAAAGTTGTGTTACGAACCAGAAAAAAACAAAAGCAACCCAAAGAACCTGTATCATGACAATCAATACCATCCTCACTCTCGCTCTGCATCCTCAAAATGGGACCTGACACTTGCAGAGAAAGATCAAACAGGATTCTTGTCCTGAATTAACAAACAATTCGACACAGATATTTCCTGTTCACACTACTCATTTATCACACAATCAGTATCACAGTACCTTTATGGGAAGCTGGCAAAACAAGCATCATATGAGTCTGCTCTCCCAACATGCACAATGCTACAATTGCCATCTTACATATCACAATCATAAAAGTTAAAGGTAACTTAACTTGCCTTCAATGGCATATTCTGCCACCATCAATAGTCATCCTTTTCAATATTCCATATTTATTAAGTGTATAAAATCAAATGCAAAATATCATAAGATTTAAGGTAAAAAAATTATTGTAAAAGGGACAACAATCAGAGCATGCAGAGGAAATATAAAGTTGCTCACCGCAGAGGTGTTAACTGACAAGAATAAAGAAATGTGATCAACGTAAAAATAAAGAGTGAAGAAAAGGGAAAACTGAAAAAAAGGGGCCTGTTCTGATGTATTCAGTGACCTACCTTCATCCTGGTTAGCCCCCAAACCTGCATACATAGAAAAACTCCATGTGACAAAGCCCAATAATTGCAGATTTAATGTGACAAACCTCTTCCTCGTGCAACGGGTCTGATAGAGAAGCCAAAGTATTGTATACCATACCCTATTTGCAGTGAATGAAGAGAAAGACTCAAGTGAGCAAATTTCAATAAAAACCAGTGGAATAATGAGAGCTTGTGAGATCAAACCAGAGCTTTCAAGTAGGATGTAAGCAATATATAATAACAAATGCAGGCTACAAGTTAGAAAGAAAAGAAAGGATTGGATTTCAAAATTTCTCTCCTGTTGAAGCCCTAAATCCATCAGACAAGGTGCACGAACAAGAACAGAGTTTCATATTTGTAATACTGAATGTGAGATACAAGCAAAAGAATCTTTCCCACCTCACCATTCAGGGGACACACGTATGAAACAAACACTAGCTTGACAAAGTTCACTTCTTTCTGTTGTCAACTCAAGAGACTGGAAGTTCAAGAAGATTCATTTTCCACAAGAAACAAGAAAATGTGTCAAGAAAAAGGGAAAGATGTTGATAAGAAATTCTGTTAAACCAAACTATGACATGCCTCCCTAAAGCTTGGAAGAAAGCTGTAAGACATATTAGACAGTTACGTGTTCTCAAGGCTTATGTGCAGAATGAGCAATTGCGTGGTTGCCATATGCCGTACTCTGGGTCATAAGAAATATAAAAGAATAAGGAAACAACAGAGCATATAATACAAAAGCAAAAATCTCTGTAAAAGAAATTCAGATAAACTACAGACCATTCAATTATAAGGGCCTTCTCATGTTTCACGGAGAGTGGGAAGAATAGCAAGCCTGAGAAGACAAAATTATATGCAATCATGGGAAGAAACGGGTGTGATGGCTTGTATCATCCAAATCTTCAGAAAGAAGAGCCATGCATCTAAGGGCTTCACACAATACAAATTTCAAAATGACAAGTTTTGCTCGAAAGATGTCACAAGAAGAGTAGGCAACAAACCAAGCTTAACACTTTGGCCAATCATATGCCGCAGATGACACTATAGCCTGACTAATTGTCCTGCACATTTCCTTGCGTGAACCATCCAGAGAAGCTAAAAAAAATATGTGAACAACCTTCGGATACCATAAACAACGGAGATGAACGAAAAAAATTTGCTGTATGCTTAACATCCAGCAATGGAAACTTTAAGCATGAACATCCAGCAAACTTTAAGATGCTGCCACACTTGATAATTTGGTGCCCTAGTTAGAGGATGCATTAGAGGATGCATGTGTACTTGCAATTTAAAATGAATAACATTCAGAACCCATTAAATGAAGGCCACATATATTGCACGACTTTGATGCTAAATATAGATCACCCTCAACAGCTGACAAGAGGATACCAAAATTCCACCCGTGCCTTCCAGGCGTGCCAAGTCGGAAAGGATATAAGAAGCAAATACCATGCTTAGGTGGCAGAAACACCAAAACTTTGGTTGAGATGCTAATTTTTCAGGAACAGCTGCAAAGTAGGATTGTACTCAAGTTAAAAAGCCACCAAGGGATGCCTCATACAGAATTTGAAAGACCAATGGACAAATATGTAAGAAGAAATGCAGACTAGAGTCCATCAAAGAAGAAAATGATTGGATTTAAAATTTACCTGCAGTCGGAAGATCTAGCTCCATGGGCCAGGAGGGACAACGACATAATGTTTCACATTTGCGTTATTTAAATGAAATACAAGAGAAAGAAACTATCCAACTTCACCATTCTGTGGAAACATGTGTGGAAACTGACACCAGCTGGAAGAAGTCCACATCCTTCTACTTGTCAGCTCAGGAGACTAGAAATCAAAGGAAAAAAACAATTATTTTCCACAATAAACAAGGAGAAGCAACAATCCTACAACTAAAAATATTCCTTTCCATAGTAAAAAATCATTTTCTCCAACAATCAAGAAGCAAAAAGCAACTAAACCCTGACAGCTATACAAGAAACCTTTCTATACATTATCCCTTTATGTAGTCTGGATTAATCTCACCCAAACTTAGGAAAGAGAGGCTACCCCTCCCAATCTAACACTTTCTCAATTGGTGACTCTTGCCATAAAAGTTTGCTTTGTAGCTAAACATAGCACCAGGGCGGGGTACAGGAGAGAGGCAGAGAGAGAGAGAGAGAGAGAGAGAGAGTTGGACACAAGATTGAGAGAAAAATCTGACATTAAATAGAAAAAGAAGATATGAGTGTGACCAAACAAGAGGCAAGAGGAAACAGGCCCCAAACCAAGAATTGGAGTCTCAACGTCGAGAGAAGATATGCTTGGTAATCATATGTGATTCTCAAATCTCTTTCTTGAACAGCACCGTCAATGCCACCACCATATGCGTTGTATTCTGCCAAACAGAAAGAACAAGAATAGGTCTGCCACAGACAACAGTATTAAACCCACAAGTTAAATGTTATAAAACAAATAATAATTTTTTTAAAAAAAAGTCAAAAAGAAAACCAAATGCACGAACAATTACCGAAAAAAGTAAACCGAATTCAGCAGTTCTTTAATCCTATCTTTTTGGCCAAACTCCCAAGATCGTTGAATCTTGATTGATTCTTGGAAATCAAAAGCAGGAAAAATCAACCCAGGAAGAAGCAGAAATATAGCCAAAAAAGAAGAAAAAATTTTAATTAAAAAAAGAAAATGCATTACAAGAACCTGTATCATGAAAAGCAGTATCATCGTCACACTCGCTCTGCATCCTCCAAGAACTGAAGAGAAGTTGGGTTTCGCTCTCTCCGACTAGTCTATGCTTCCGCCTTTTGGCTGATGCTTGAAAATCAACAATATGAAATATTAATCAAAATCAAAGAGGAAAATGAAGATTAATTAATTAATTAAAAAAGAAGAAGAAGAAGAAGAAGAAGAAATACATTATTTTCTTTGGTCACACGTAGAGACAAACTGGTTCTGCTGGATTGACAAGAAGAAATTTCCCTCTTGATAAAATTATGTCCTTGGCCTTCTTCAACATTTTCTTGGGATTTTATGCCTTCTTGGACTCGGTTTTCTTTGGCATTTGCTTGTTCGGCACCTGAAACATCAAATGATGTTGATAATTGATCCAACCCACATACAATGCAAGTTCTTCTACCAAATCTCAACATTCAGATTAAATAGCCTCCAAAAATCACCCACAGAAAAGGAGAAAGAAATTTGAAATCAGGAAACTTAGCCCTCTTAGGCTGTGGAGGAGAAGGAATCTTTTTGCCACATCCTCCCTGCCACCATCTTCAACCTGTTATCTGTCCAAGAAAAAAGAAACAAAGAATTCAACCCAAGTAACCTGCTCATATGACAGACAAGAATCGCCAAAAACATCGATTAAATCGTTTAAGAAAGGAAATCACAGAACCCTTAATCAGGAAACAGAGAGTAAAAAAGAGAAAAAAAGAACAAGAAGAAGAAAGGAAACACGAAAAGGTAAAACAATACAAGACAGAGAGGAGTAATTAACTGCACGGTGGCTGGCCTCGGTAAAGATAATGGCCACCCAAACGCAAAACCCACCAACACCAGAAAACCTCCGAGGGGAGGGGGAGAGTCGTCCAAGTTAAAGAACTGAACCGCCGGTTGCTTTCCCCATTCCTCTCAATTTCCCCGTCGTTTTGGTATATATTCACTGTGAAACTGATCAAGATTCCGTGAAAGGAAAGATCTTTCCCTCTTGCTGGATACTATTATCGGGCGTTGGCCGCTTTCTTGTAGGAGGGGGGTGGCAGAGGACAGGGGAGCTTGCTGGGTAGCCGGAGTTTGTGCAGAGAAGGTAGGAGGCGCTGGTTGGGGTCTGCTGTTCAGCAGAGGAGACTTCGGTGGAGAGAGAAGCTATGAGGCGGTGGTGGTTGTGGCTATGGCAGCACTGCCGTTCAGCGGAGGTGAGGGAGGAACATGGACGGAGACGAAGCTCGGGAACATATATATATATATATATATATAGAGAGAGAGAGAGAGAGAGAGAGAGAGAGGTTGAGGGAATGGGACGTGGTCTCTGAGGCCGCCAGGAGCAGGCGATACTTATAGCTAACGGCCAACTCCCTCAAGGGCAATCTCGGCATCACGAAAACACCCCAACGGCATTAAAACAAAAAGGCTATATTATGACAAAACCCCAAAGAACGCCTGTGTCCCTGTATAAGCAGTAAGCTTCATTAAGAATGTAGGAATCTGAGTACATTGTCTCTACAATGTAATAAATGTGTACAATATTCATTCTATCTCAAAATAATAATAATAATTAATAAATAAATAAATAAAAGCTCCGCAGCTTCTTCCCCCGACAAAGAAAGAACAAAATCCAACCATAATTTCCTTCCCCTTTCCAGCCGTAAATTCTAGTTGACAAAGTAGCTGACATAACATTACAACAAAATTTGCTTGCTTTCGCACTTTGTTCTACCAAATTGCTACTCTTCTTCTCGTAAAGGTAATTTGCCAGAAGGCCGTGTAGGTTCTGCGTATTTTCTTGGGCAGCTCCTCGCGGGCGTCATCGAAAACTGCATTGGACTAATGTCGGAATCAAATTAGCACTCGCCGGAAAAGCTTGTGTGCATTTACATACAACAAAGCTACATGGCCTCCAGTGCTTCTTCAAGCTTTGGTTTTCCCTTAGGCCGGCCACATTGTCTAACATTATTACTAGACAAAAGTTTCAAAGCCTTGTCCATGGTAATATCTTCTGGCTTCGTATTCTGCACATGCATTTCAACCGGCACATTAGCTTGTGTACAGCTGTACTAAACATTGTTGTTAACTTAAGTTCCCCAAGACAAATTGTTGCGCGCAAAATTCAGTGTGGGGAAAAAATGGGGGTACCACAAAAGTGCCAATATTGCCGGCAAAAAAATGGGGAAAACTTTTTTGCTACCCGCAAAAATTAGGGAATTTCTACTGCTCTTTCCAAAAACCTAATTCTAGTGTGATCATAAGGCAATGGGTCTTGGGATAGAAGGAACAAATTGACATTGATACGAAAATGATTTATCTTCTATTCACAACCTTGCAATCATAGTCTCAGATCCGAATTGAAAAAATAAATAAAGATGCATGCTTACTGGTCTTTCCCTTCCAATTGTCTGCTATCATGAACAAGGTAAAATGACATTCTAACTTAACATGGATTGGAACTAAATTTGTTGATAGGGCTTTCATCTAATCAGTAGGATACAAAGAAGGGTTAACAAGGCATACCTTGGGAACAGGAGCAATTGAGCGTCGATGCCTAATGGAAAAACCAGTATTTCCTAGCTTTATCGTCACAGGCTGCCCATCCTTCGGGTGGTTACCCTAATGACATGTTAAGAGAATTGAGCATATCGAACAAGGATGCATAAATATAAGTAACCAGACTTCTTGGCTAACATACCAATGTCATGGGGAAACGTAGCCATTCCAAAGCATTTTTGAGTGTTATTGCATCCACATCTTTAAACTGAAAGAGCAGGTTCCCCCAGATTTAGCAAACATCGTTTGAAAGCACAAATGATCAGCAGCCATGTTCAACATGGAGGCATAGGTTCAACAAAAACAAACAAAGAAATGCATTTGGACACAAACAGATAAATATACACATGTAGTTCAAGACACCAATCAATTAAGATCAAAATAAAATAAATCACCCATCAATTGAGATACAATTGCATCAAAAGATAAACCAACATTAATAAAATATGACAACAATGTATTATAGGGACAAATAGAAGATGATGTTTATAAATTTGCACAAAGAGGCAGCTAAGAGTGGAACATTTAGAGGATCAAACTTCAAGGACACAGCATATAACATTTCTAAAGGAAATTAGGTGTATCAGGCAATGAAACCAGACGTACATGGGAAACAGAGGCTCTTTTGGGCGTATAACCCTTTCTGTCTTCACCAAGCTGCACATAAAATCCGTAAGGACCACTCTTCAAAAGAATCTGGAAGAGGATAACAATGCTAGATGTCAATTTACAGCAAGAACAACTTAATCCAGAAGTAAAAGATTCACCAGCTAGCAGGTCAATGGATACAAATTACAGATTTGGCCCAAACCTTTTCATTGGAAACTGGATGAAGACCTAGTAATTTAGGTTCCTCCACCGGGAGTTTTTTCTGAGGAGCATCATCATCTTCTTCTTCCTCACCATATAGTGACTTTGCAATGTACCTGCAGATTGATACATGAAGATCAAGGACAAAAGACAGATGACATTTCAACAAAGCAACTCTCCACTCAATTATGAGAGCTTCCTGTTGAATGGTCAAAAATAGAAATTAACAAGAAAAAAGGACAAATAAAAAAGAGTGGGAATCTTTTGAACCTAATAGTCAATACTATCACACAATTTATTAGTGAAACTTAATGATTATGACATGCCCATTTATCTTGTTACAGAATGCCAGTCTTCTGAGCTTAATATCTTCATGGTTTTAACAAAACAAAGCATGTCTAGCATGCCATCATTTGGACGTGCAACTTTTATGACTCCAGCTGCTACCATCTTAGGCAAGGAGATATGGGACTATAAGTTAATAACCAACTTCAGAAGATATTTTGTGTCACCACTTGCACATAAAGTTCAGAAAAGTAATAATCTTCCCAGCAGATGGGAAATTTCTCCTTAAACCAAAATGTTCCCCTCAAGTGCAACTGACATTAGATATCCAACTGGGTTATCATTTAATAAAATTTACTATCTCTTGTTATTAGCGTAGACATATAACTATGGTTTAAGTCAAGAACTAAAACAAAATTTTGTGATCATAGTAAACACAGAATGCTTAAGGGAATTTATCAAACATTAATACCATACTCACCTGCACTTTGGGTGTTGATCACAGCCTATAAAGTACCCTGCTCCATACCTACTTACTTTGAAGACCAAAGTGCCTTCCATACAACTGAAATAAGTTCATCAAAGTCTCACTATATATAGGAATGCTGGTAAGCAAAAGGAGTGCATAAAATTATTTTTAGATTAAATAAATGAAAGACAAAACTACTCATCCAAGAAATGAAGTGATATAACAGTTTCATCCAAGAAATGAAGTGTTATAACAGTTTCATAATTGTAAAGGTTCTGCAAGCCATAATTTCTCCATGTGAGAATGGAGAAAACCTAAGACAATGTCTGAATACTCCAGGAACCTCCATTATCCCATTTTAGCAAACTTGATTTCTTCCAGTTGCGTGCAATGGAAGCCAATTTTAAATAAGCTTACAACCATTGTAAGTGCTAAAACTTCTGCCACTACCCAGGACAATAGCACAACCCAATCTCACTGCAGCATCATATATGTAGTTACATGAACCATCAGCACACACAGTGAAAAAAAAACTGGAGACTTATGTCTTTAAAACCAAATTCAGCCAAGGCTTTGAGACCATTTGACAAAACTTATCCATGTTTGGGCGATCCCTATATTTCTCAAGCATTCTTCATGACAATATGGAACAATTAGATCTCACACAAAACTTAATTCATAACAAAACAGAATTACAAGAAAAGATTCATATAGCCAACCCCAATTGATTTTGGAATAAAGGCTTTGTTGTTGTTGTTGTTATTGTTCATGACACTATATAGGGACATTTCACTGATCTCGGTACAAGCTTCAGAAGCTACAAAGCATTTCCAAGGTTTATAATTAAGTCCTGAACAATTATTCAAGACAGAAATAAGTTCTTGTTATGTATGCAGTGCATGCATACTACACCATGTAAACTGGAACAATATTTACATGGTATGTAGGATATGCAATGCTCCCCTCATATAAATCAGTTACAAAGACAAAATTGAACTTCCTAATAGGAAACAAAACAGATATTAGATTCCTTTACAAGTCCTATCTTAAAATTATTAACAACATTGGAGGTTAGCGTGCTAACCTTGGGCACACCCTATTTTTATTAGGGAGTGAACCAAACAACATGGTCCCAAATGTCTTCTCCAACATTTTCTCTACCTGTAAAAAAACTTGATAAGTAACACAATTAATAAAATTCCAAAGGCTAAAATGAAAGAATATGCAGAAATTTTGGCTTCATAAGTAGCAACCATGTTTTTCTAAGGACACTGGCCTCTTTAAAATATTTCTGGAAAACCAGAGAGCTGCCACAGAAAATGTACTCCAAACTCAAGGGACAATGTCCTTGGGACATTTGGCACAGTTAGAATACCTGGTGAATATGGATGCTTTCAGCCTGTTTACAATGTGAGCTAAATCTCGTCCAGTAATCCGAAAGAAGGCCTTTCCATTCAGTTAGGCCTGCAGAAACATTATCGAGCTGTAGGATAGAAAATCAGTAACCACCATTGAGACCAAAGTAGAGCAAACAGATGAATAAAGAAAAGTAAACCAGAAAGAAAAAAAAAAAAAAAAAAGCCAAAGAAACAGCAAGAATGAGAAATCTCAAAAAAAAAAATGTAAGGCAAGACACAAAGGCTGTTTTCTAACTTTCTACAATTTATGCTGTAATTTTGATTATTCTTATTCTATAGTTTATTTAGTTGTGTTATCTGGTATTCTAGCCTAATTAAGAGTTTTAGTTAAGATTTTTTGAGGGAATAACTTTTGTAACAAGTTTAGGTATTTAATTAATTTACTTATTACCTCATTAGTTAGTCCTTGCCAAGGTTATAAAACTAGTACAAATAGGGCCTTAAGCTTTCCTTTTATAGTCAGTTGCCAATAAAATAAACTCTCTTTTTGAGACTTTTCATCTCTTCCCCACTAGATCCCAGAATTCTAAGAAGGCAGCCTTATGTTACCTTTTCATGCTTCCATCCAGCATCAAACATGGTTACAAATAAAGGAAGCCAAACACATTGAGACGATAATTAACAAAGTAGTGAAATCAATCTACTTCTCATCTATACAAGTAGGCAGCTTTTGGAATAAGAGAACCAAACTTCTGAATGCAACTTCATAAAATTACCTCGGTCTCCATATCAGCAGTAAAGCTGTAATCTGTAACTTCAGTAAAATGATGGGAGAGAAAAGCAGACACCTGATGTCATTAAAAAAAATGCTATTAGAAGAGGTTGCCTAAAATTAACAAAGCATTGCTTTAACACAATAAAGAGTGGAGTCATTGCAGAAGATGGTGCTTCAGTAATTTCCCACCAGGTGATTGATACGTATTGTTCTCAATTCATGGGTCAATGTAAGGTCACCAAAACTTACCAAATTTTTGGGCTTTAAGACACCAGACTGTCAAAATTATATGTTGAAGACCACAAGGCAACTTGAATAAGATAAGAATACTCCCTTTATTTATTATTTGTTATATTATTATTAAATATTTTTTAATTTATTAAATTTTTATCACTTTTATGTTATAATTTGTCATAATTAATAGTTTATTGTCCCCATCAGCAAATTAAAACAGATCATAAACTTCTTAAGTTGTTGAACTTATAGCCATTCCAATAATAGGACAATATTATGAATTGCTGCTTGAAGAATTTATCCAACTTGTTGGGATGGATGCCTGTTAGTGTTTACAGCATAATTGCTAATTTAGTTTGAACCTAGCAAGAAAACTTTGAAACTTTATTTGGACAGTAAATTAAAACTGACTTCCAAGTCCATCCAACTGTTTTTTGGCAGGGTTAATTCTCTTGCAATGAGCAATTGCAGACTGAAATTTATGAATAATAAAAGTGGGATCATTGAATACTTTCCCCTTTAATGGATTACCCAGATTTCTTCTCTGAGAACATATTGACAAGAACATTTTGAACAATAAGGTGAGTGAAAGAGAAGTTACTACAAATCATAAATGCCCCAGAACATACCATGCGGCCACGAAATTCTGGATGCAGTACACGATTTTTTACTGTCACGTAGTTCCTATCCTGAAACCAGAAACAACTAAGATGTCCATACATTGAAGATTGAACACAATATTAAGATACAAATAACAGTAAAATATTGCCCCAATTGCAAAAAGCATAAATCTGAAAAAGCATTATGACATGGATATCCAAAACTCATGCCACACAGATCTCACAATATCTACTTTCAAATTTTACATCAAGCAAAATCAACTAGCCGATATTTTGGCAAGGAATATTAAGTGCTACTATTTTGTGTTTCATATGAACCTTTGAGCTATTTTACATCAAGCAAAATCAACCAGTGTTTAAGCCTTGCTACCACCTTTTCTTTCACGCAAATTTTTGAGCTACAACCTCAGGGTTTAAGCCTTGAAGAATGGTCAGTTCACAGCCTAAATGATACTATACTTATAAGTTTGAGGTGGAAAGGAACCATCTGCGCAGTTACCTGCAAAACTTTCAATGTACTTGCATAAGTTGAAGGTCTTCCAATCCCAAGTTCTTCCAGCTTCTTAACCTGTTGGAAACAAAATATGAAAGGTACACAAAGTCCATATTAATAGCAATTAAATGAGAGAAAAATAGAGTCACAAAAGCTTCAGTTATAAAGGCAAATCATAATGCCGTACCAATGATCCCTCAGAGTAGCGCAAAGGGGGCTGCGTAAAGTGCTGCTTGAGTTCCGCTTCACCAAGATTCAAAGGTTCCCCTAGCTACAACCACAAAGTTAAGGAAGGCGCATTCTATGGTGCATGCATTAGAGGAGCCACCCTTGAAACTTCAAATCAATCGAAAGAATCAAGGTCGTCTTCTTTCATGCAATCAATGATTACTATACATGAAAATGCTACCTTTAGAGTCTTGAGGATGTCAAAAGATTTCTGACGATCATACACTTCATTTTCCTCAGATCTAATTGCTCCAGCTTCAACATCCTAGAAGAAAATTTGATCATGCAACAAATATAACATCAAACAGGTGCATACACTAGTAACTTGAATTTCAGTGATAATCAAATAGGACAAGAAATAATCCACAGAATGGTAGGCCTTAAGATTGAATATCATTACACCTCATAAACTGCCCGGTATCCCAGAAAGTCAACTCTTGTGCATGCAGATCTGAAAACAAGGGACTTGCCAGCATCCCCGACCTCAACTACAATCTAATTCAAGGAAGGGAGGGTCAGGTAAAGCACATAAGACCACAATGCAATATAAGAAACCCCAGAACTACAAAGATCATTGACATGGCAAAAGGCAAGAACATAACAAGTTGCCAAGTAGCATCCCCCTTCCCACAGGCCCAAAAGAAGGGAAGCAGGGAGAGAGGAAGGCAACTGAGTGCATTGATTTCCATCGAAAATGTGAATGAGCATAAGAAGCCAATATCGGGCTCCAAATACTGTGTCTCCTAATAGCTGTTGCTTCAGTCTTTTTTGTGGGAGTCACCTTAAATAAAAATAAGCTGCTATTCTGGCAGAGCTTGGGCCCAAAGCTCCATGCTAAACTCTACCTAATGGTTGCATCAAATAAATTTTTGACAAAATTAAGAAATAGGGAAAAAAAATTCTATGCAAAAAGGATGCATATTTTTCATCTATAGGAAAATGTACGCATACAAAAAAATAGGATGCAAAAGCTTTTTACAAGTAACTTCCTACAGACACTATCAGTATGGACCAATATTCTTCTATTAGATGTGAATTAAACCATTAAAGGTATGAACAGTAGCATTCTCAGTAAATAGAGAGCATGCTTCATCATTTCCTTCTAAACAGATCACAAAAGAGAAGTCACAACAATGGAATACACCCAAAAGTAAGTGAACAAAAAGACAGTGTTAAAATTATAAGTATCAAGGTTCATTTTGCAGAATTAAATATCAGTGTGGCCACCTAAAGTTTTGCAGAATGAGGTTAAAATTTATATAAAGCTACTTACTCAGACTAAAGCCAAATTGACTGCAAGGGGTTCTGTATTCACTAATATCATAGAGATGTCCCCTAACCTGTTCAACAGTAGTGGGTTCCATTTGGCATGCCACTGTCCGAGACCAGATAAGAGTGTACAACTTCAAGGAATCTTCATCAAGTACTTCAACCATCATTGCTACAATTTAATAAGAAAATCTGTCCTGTTATTCTGACTTCTATGCATATAAGAGGCACCTTGTAAAATTAAAAATTTTCTTCACAAAAATAAGAAAGATAATGTATTATATAGTTTGCAAAAGAAGTTTACATGGTAAAACACGAATATTAGTAGGTCTAATTGCTTCATGGGCCTCTTGAGCATTCTTCACTTTCTTAAAATATTTGCGTGCACCAGAAGATGCAAAATCCGGGCCATATCTGTACAGGAGTAATATACCAGCAATCAGAAAAGCTGCACATTGTATAAATGTAATTAGGGAAGAAAAACAAAAGGCGCATGAGACTAAAAGAAAGTGCCAGTAACAGAGATAGCCATGAGCCTTCCCTTTTTCCAAATTAATATACTTGAAAAAAGAGCAAAGAACACAACAGACATAATCATTTTCGATGAAAGCTAAGCAAGCAAGAGCCAATCATTCAGAATGGAAGAAAGAAGAACAAAAATTATAACAAGAACACATAGGTAAATCTAATAACAACAAAAGCCTACAAAAAGAGCATGGCTAAGAGAAGGCAGCAAAAGCCAAACATGACCAAATCATCTTAACCTCATGCATGTAAAATTGTACTCTGCCAACACTCTTGTTCCTCCTAAACCTGAGGAGTCATATAGCATTTAATGTGCACTCTGCAAAGGACTTCTGAAGCTGGCTCAAGTCTCTAGAACATAAATAGAACTCTTAAAGCCTAGACTCTACCGAAACAACAAGTTGTGAGGATAGCATTGAATTCTCAGGACAATTTCAATCCATTAAATGAATAAAAATGAATTGGGTATCTCTTAAACCTCTTGCAGAGGTTTTGTGGTTGAGACATTTATAACATGGTTGACTTTCAACAAGCATACAGAGCATTCACAAAATCACCTTTGTAATTGTCTTAGTAGCAGAAACCTATATAAATTACCTTTCAATGACCATGGCACGTATATCTTGAACAGCTTCATCAGAAACCTGCAAGGAAAATCCAACAGAATGAGACAAGGACAGGAAGAGATATAAGAAATCCAAGCAGGAGGACCACAATAGAAATATGAGCTAATTCTTCCTCAGCAAAGTAGCCTAACTTCTAAGCTTTAGCAATAATTCTAGGCTTAAATTTCATGAAGAAAACTATCCAAACAAAAACAAAAATGCTATATTAGTTTAAGAAAGAATTTTGAAGCTTCAAACTAATGAGGCACCCACTTAAAGTCTCAAAACCAACATAAAGAGTTTATTCTTCTTCTTATTTGAATTTTTGGTACTTTATAATCTCCACAAACATGCAATTAAATTGTCCTTGCCACTTATCTGTGTCTAAATCACATCTGTAAAGATAAGCATGGCTACCTACAGAGATTGGACATGAGCAACCAAACCACAAAAGAGATACTAGCCCAAGCCTTAGAAAGACTCCCTAAACAGTCTCTCTCCATTCCTACACTGCTTCTCCCCAATCCTACACTGCTCACACAAATGCAGATAACAAGCCGCAGCATCATGCAAGGAATGTCAATTCATACTCACATGCAGTCCATCAGTTCTGTGGTATGTTATCAAACCAGTTGCCTTCCCATCTGTTAACTGAATCCCTTCATAGAGTTTCTGTGCCAACTGCATCCATAAAAAAATAAACAAGAACAGACCAACAGGAATATGAGTTTAACATCATTCTTAATAGATCACCAAAATATCATACCTCCTCATCAACATCATATAAAACACTACAAGCGATAAGACAATAGACTATTAAAATAATAATGAATATTGATAAGGCCAACGTGAAGAAAAAAGGTTCATAATACATATTCATACACAATAAACTCATTACAATCTCATATTTGCCAATGAAAATGGGAAAAAAAAAGTATCAAACGTGAATCTTTAAAGCAGAAATAACAAAATCTGACAGCTTGTCGATAAGTATGATTTACAAAATGGAAATTCCATCATACCTTCATTGTGTATGTTGAGCCAAAATGTAATTTGTTTGCTGCATCCTGCTGGAGCGTTGATGTTATATATGGGGTAGGAGGATTTTTTCGCACTTTGCTTTTTTTAATGCCAACTACTTGAAAATCTATGGATTCAATCTTTTTTAGAATATCCTTCGCTTCTGTGTGAGAGCTAATTGACAACTGATTTAACTTCTTGGAATCAACATGGGTCAAGTTTGCATTTACCACATAGCTTGATTCCTTTCTGCTTAACTCAGCCACAATAGCCCAATATTCCTGTGGCTTGAAATTGTCAATTTCCATTTCTCTGTCACATACAAGAGAGAGTGCAGCAGACTGGACCCGTCCAGCTGACTGGCAACCTGGTAACTTCCTCCATAATAATGGTGAGATGTTGAAGCCAATCAAATAATCAAGGGCGCGACGAGCAAGGTAAGCATGAACCAAGTTTGCATCAATATTCCTTGGAGCTTGCAAAGCACTTTTAATGGATGACTCCGTTATTTCATGAAAGACAATTCTTGCTACAATAATATCCTGGCGTAAGGCATCCTGTTGCTTCAACATCTCAATAATATGCCAAGCAATGGCCTCTCCTTCACGATCAGGATCTGATGCAAGAATAAGATTTTCTGCTCTGAGACACAAGGCCAAAATGATAAGAGAATTTAGAACCTTTGCAACCCACAGAGAAAAGGAGAAGCAAAATATGACAAGAAGTCCAGCTGTTACTAATGGACCACAAATAATCCTGGAGAAGCATATTAGGTTGACCATTATGTAGGCTCATAACCATTACCACTTCTGATTAATGACAGAATGAAAAGGAAAGAAAAAGCACACCCGCTTAGTGCAGCTTTGATGCTCTTAAGATGAGTCCAAGCAGTAGCAGGAACCTCCCAAACCATGCTAAAATCCTCATCTGGCCGCACAGATCCAGACCTTGCAGCCAAATCCCTCACGTGACCATAGCTTGGCAAAACTTCAAACATATCACCAAGGTACCCCTGAATGACCTTTGCCTTTGTAACTGACTCAACTACTAAAACAGATTTCCTGCTCGGGGGATACAGCTGCTTCAATTTGCCTTGTCCAACATTTTTCAATTCTCCCATCTTTTGGGAAGTCCCAGATTTTCCCTTTTTACTGGAGCTACCACTTTTCTTGTTGGACTGAGTTGTTGTAGAAGCAGAATTACCAGACACTTGGTTAATCACATTTCCAGTAGATGTCTTCTGAAAAGCTAGAGAATCAGATAAGACACAACAATCGGGAAACGAGTAAATCCTGTTATCTGCTATTCTAAAATTTAGAGACTACTGACCTCCTTGTTTGAACTCTGTCCACCTTTGCTAGCAATGGACTTCTTAGATTGGGAAGCGCCTTTCTTGCTCTTTGATTGCTTCTTCTCTGTCGCGCTGCCTTTGGAATTTACATTACTATTGGTGGCATTCTCAACCTTTTCTTTGGAGGCCGATGTAGTACACGAATCGGTGACTCCATTCTCAGCACGGGAAGCCTCCAAGGGCTTTGCTTTCTTCTTTTTTTTCTTCATCCCATGATTGCTAAAGCCACCTACGCTTTTGTCCTCTTCTGTTCCTCCGGAGACTTGAGAAAAATGCCTCTGGGTGAAATCTCCATAATCAAGTGATCTCCACGCCCTGCTGGCGCGCAAAGGACAGTGATTCAGCACATTTCCGGAATTCAACATTGAAGAAACGAAAGTTCCGGGTCTCAAGCGAGGACGAAGAAGCAGCGAAGTGTGCTTACTCCCATCGCCGAGATGGCCACGGTGGGGAACCACTGAATGGACGCTTAACGGCGCCATTGAAGCTTCCCTCAGTTTCAGTTGGGAATGTTTTCCATATCCATGGAAAGTACAAAATGCTGACGACGAGGATGAGGAAGAAGAACGTAAGAGAACTCCAGGATGATTCTGCAGCCCTGCCTGGCACTGCAACTATAAAATAAAATTCAATTTAATTTTCAAAGCGCTACAATTTCTTTCTTCTCCAAAAATATATATACATTACACACACACACAGAGGAAAAAGCGGAAACCTTGGCCATGAAAGGATAACAACGCAGAGCAGAAGAAGAACAAGAAGGAGAAGACGAGGAAGAAAACATGAAGAGATTAACACGCATTTTCGGAATGTTGTGTTGTGTTCATTTGATTTTTCTTTCTTTGGGCTTTGTCCTCAGTCGCTGTTTCGCGCTCACGGATAGAATGCCGTGATAGGGGACGATCGAGCCACCCAAGAGGAGGCTAGGGTTTTTGAGGGGTTTTTACGCTTTCCGTTTTTTTTTTTTCACCGAAAGAACGGTTTATTTATTTATTTTTGTTTGTGACAAAAAATTTTTAGTAAAAAAAAAAAAAAAAACAAGTAGTATTTTAAAATTTTACAGACACACCTATAAAATAGATTAGGTCACTACATAAAATATAAGTGAGTAAATTTTTTATAAATTAATAGAATCATCAACTATTTTAATATTTTATAAAATTAGATAAACATTTAATTATATTAAATAGCTTGACAAAAACCCAACCCTACAAGCCTTTAATTTGAACAAATACCTCAACCATTAATTAAGATGATGGTGGGTCTAACAGTGGATTGTGTGATTCGGGCGGCTCTGAACACCTATGATAGTGTTTTGGGTATTTCAATTCGATCTTAAAAATTTCTTGTTTTTTTAGTTTCTTCTAGTCTAGTAGACATTTTTTTAGATAATAAAAATGTAAATATGAAAACAATAGTATTATTTTAAAACAAAGATTTTCAATTATTGCTATCAGAAACAATGTAGGAAGATTAAGGATCTGAACCTCAGGAGTGTTTTGATCAATTTTTAATAAAAGATATTTATTGAAAAAGCTTAAAAATAAAAATTATAGAGCGTCAAGCCCAAACTACAAAAAGTGTTCGTACCACAAAAACAAAAAAAAAATGAGGAAATGTTAAGTTTAACCCGCCAAGCATAGATCAGTGTTATTTCCTTCAAAATAAAAAAAATCCCAAATTGATTTGCCGCGAAGAGTATTTGAACCCTAATTAGCAAATGGCAGCGCACTCTTAAATTTGATTCTTAACTGAAGTCAGAGAACGAGATGAAAAAGATCCAATCCAACATTATTTATCATCAAAATCTTTTTTTTTTTTTTTTATACTTTTGTTTTTTAGGGTCAAACCGAGCCAACAACTTCTTTTAAGAATATAACAGGATTGGAATTTCTTGATTAAGAAATGCAAGTCAAGTGCAAAATGAAATTTGGAGGGTAAGAACAATAGAAACTTTCAGTAACATAATTTGATCTTACCAATTAACTAAAAAGAGAGTCCAAAGCACAAAATCAATAAATTAATTGCAGAAGAGATATAGAACACAATGTTCATTGTACATGCTTTCTGAATATTCATTGCATAATATATTTTTTGGGAAAAGAATAATAACTTTGGCCAAAAGACACAACCAACCGTCGTTATAGATGTGGTGATGTACCGTCCATGAATCAAAACTGGTTAGAAAGTTGAAACCAAGTAATGAGCGCTAGGAGACAAACAAGAGAGGAAAAGTCAGTATAAAACAGACTATTTGGGTGTAAGAGATGCATCAAGACAAGCATTGCATTTCCACCAAGAAAAACTATTTGATTTCAACCGGACAAAAAAAAAAAAAAGCACTGCCGCCCTTCCCATCCAAAGACAAGAAAAATGAAAGGGAAACAAAAAAACAGAAAAAAACATAGCAAAGCAATCGAGTTTTCAATTACCTGAATACCATAAAATTTAATATAAAATCTGGAGCTATCCATGCATAACTTGATTTGAAGGATATCTGCAATAGCTGGACTCAATTCCCTATTAACACTCAATCCAATGCTCCCAACGGATGTCAATTCTCCATATGCAGCAGAAGCTTCAATGCCCGCAAATGCAATGGGCACCCTCCATTCCATTGGAACATTTGTGTAAAGATTCAGGGTGGTCATCTCCCTCCCTTCTTCTATGGCAGCCAGTGCCGTTTATGATAGAACAGTCTAATGGCTTGGCACAGTCTTCTTTTGGAAATGGGAGGTTCCCGTTTGGGAACTAGCTCCAATTTAGTAACTGTCTGCCGTGCCACTATAATTTTATATATAATTTCATTTTTTCAATTTTATTTATATAGTTTATATATCTTTTAGTATGTATATCAGTTTGCTTCCTATTTTAATTATATGATTTCTATCATATGATTTGTATATTAATAATACTTTACAAGTAAGAAGAGATGGAGTACTTTACAAGCCTGTAGAATAAAATAATACTTCTAAACTACCTAACACAATGACCGCTTATAAAACTAATGACTGAAAAAGTAATACTTCAAAAAATAAAATAACACAACCATCAGATTCAAGTTTCAACTCTTCAAAATGGAACTACAGCCTACCTTTCATATTTATTGAACAGTATTCTTCAGCAATCCTCTCAATCTAGAGAAATTTTTTTCATTTGCTGTGATATCAGCCACTTTTTTTTTTTCTTCTTCTTATCAATTTCTGTTTACGTAAATACATCGATCAACCAAAAAAGTAAGAAGAAACATTTATCATGCATGGCTTTAAATAATATAACTTTTTGCGCTAGATTTTTAAATGATGGGTTACTCTGTACATCAACGTTTGCTTTTCTGATAAATGGAAGACACACAAGTGCCTTCCAAGTTCTTAAAAAAGAAAAAAATGATTCTACAGAATTTTACTGCATTCTAGCTCAGCTTCCACATTTAAGTCACTATTTAAATACATTTTCTCATTATTTTCAAAGAAGAACTAGCTAAAAATAATTGCCATCCTACCAGATAAACAAGACTGCATCTACTTTTGATGACTTAAATATTACATCCCAATAGTTTTTTTTTTTTTTTTTTTGTTGGCCTGAATTATCAAAGATTGGAAATTTAGTCAGAAACATTAACTGCAGCAAGGTTTGGGTTACTTAAATTCTATAGCTACTGTAGCCCACAATACTAGAAGAACCATAGCCACCATAGGGCTGTCTAGCCAATAAAGATGAAGGATAAGAAGCATTATCCAACTGGGAGTATACAGACCTCAAACTGCTTTCAAACTTGCCATAGCTGCTCGGGACTGATTCTGTGTGATCGCTTAAGAAGTCCTGGAAATAGAAATTAAAGCAAAGCAAGTTTTAGACTCCTTCACTTCCCTCAAAAGATTAAAAAAGAAAAAAAGAGAGAAGGTTTTCAGACTCATTCACGCTTCTGGAAAAAAAAGAAAAAATAAAACCAGTTCTTCTGCATACCGAGAGAACTTTATTAGTACATATGGCCATTTCTATTTCAGAAAAAGTAAAACGTGTGGTATCATGGAATTTTGAGAAGATCCACAAGATTTGCATACAAAAACAGGGAATATTTCCATCCAATTCAGTTTCCAACTCACAAACTTGAAAGTGAAAGCCTGAAACCAGCACCATTGCACCAAGCAATTGCCCCCAAATTTTTTTGCATAACAAAATAGTGCCTTACAATGCACAAGTAATTGTTGCATCTAATGCTCTAAAAGAAACATTTTGCTAACACAAATCTACTTTCAGTGCCCCAGAATTTGGCAAAAACCCTCATTTTGAGCTGAAACTCTCTATTGTTTTTTTACATTCAGCTAATAGTTTAGCACATTCTTCATTGCTTCTATGGGTCCTGAAGCAGAAGAAGATTTTACACCTTGGTATCAGTTAGGTGTCTGAGGAATTACCTTGCTTCCAATGGAGCTTTTAGCTAATAGGTTATATGATATGTAAAATTTAATTATTGAATTTGCTTATTGTGCTCAGTGATTGCTGATCATTCCTTCTTTTTATTCTATTTTTGCAATCACACCCTTGTACTTATCTTTTGCCATTCTTAGAAGCTCTGTAAATTAACTAGCAATGTAGATATTTTTCTGTAATCCTTTGAAGATCTGTAAATTAACGTGCAATGTAGATATTTTTCTGCAGCTTTGACTTGTTTACATTAATTTTGACCGAATTTGCATGAAATTTGCCTCACAATGTACAATGTTTTGAAAGCAAGGCTGAGAGAGGGATTTACTTGCATAAAGGAGCAAGGAAGGAAACAGAGGAACAAAAAACAAAATGATAGGATGTAAGATACAGTTCATTTGATAGCTAAAAGTGAAATTGAGGGTAAGAAAATTAGCCCGCAAAAGTTTTCTTTCTGAATTGAAAGAGGATGAAAAAGAACAGAAACTATTACTTTCTAGAACTGCCTTTCTTGCTTAAACATAAAAACAAATTAAATACACAATATTTTTTTCAGGATTAAGTCAAGTCTAAATTTAAAGTTTTTGGTTAAATACAACACAACTTAAAATGCAAATGCAACAGCTAATTCCTAAAAAAGTGGGGAAAAAACTTTTGACAGAGGACAAAATTCAAATATAAAAGACAAATTGAAGAAAAATAAAAATCAAGATCTAAAGGGAGAGATGGTGTAAAGTTAAGAGTCTATATGTAATTTTTGGCCCCTAATTTTTTCACATCTTAAATTCTTGCAGTAAAAAGCATAGACTGATTCCAAATTCTGTTGTTAAAAACTGTATTTTCACTCAATAGCATGACTTACATAACAAGCAATCAGCTTTAAAGCAGAAACAATTTTCTTAAAGAAAAAGACATTTCGGTGAATCACCATCCTGAGCAAAGTTGTAAACAACAGATTGCATGATATTGGGAACACAAGAATGAAGAAACATGAGAGGAGAAATGTCTTACCTGAATTAGTTGTTGAGCTGTCTGAACCTGAGATGAAGTACCTTTTATCTCTACAGTAATTTCATCAGGTAGACCCCTTGTTTCTTGAACAGTTATAACAGCTCCACTAGTGTGACGGATGTATGCAATGTTATTCCCTCGAATCCCAATAATTTCCTCGGCATAAGAAATTGGTACTTGCATTGTCTGAGTGATCTGTTCAGATGAAGCACCAAAGAAGCTAAGATGCTAGGTCTAACAATAATTCAATAAGAAATAAAGTAAATAGTAAGCCATTAATTAAGAAGAGTGTACAGTATTGTTCAACAAAATGTTCTCTAGATTATGCAGTAGGGCATAATTTTTTTTCCTTTTCCAAATATACATATTTTGAACAAGTCAAATAGAAAAGCTTATGCAAATGAACTTCCCCACACTTTTACTTTTTAAATTATAATAAAAAAGTACAACAAAAAGCTTTTTTCCTTGCTTTTTACTCCTTATTTCTGCTGGCACATACAAAGAACGACAGTCAAAACTGAGAACCTGAGTACAAACACGCATTATATAGATAAATGCCAAAAAAGAGAAATGTTCGAACAAGTCAAACTACCAACCTGAGTGACAATGGGACCACTAGCACGACTGAGTAATGAAGAACGAACTGACAGAAGTGCAGGATCTTGTCCATAAAGTGATATTCTAGAAGGAGGAATCTGTAACTCTAACGGAGTTTCATGTTCGAGGAAAAAAGCCTCTCTCTTAACTGAGGGAGGATAATCGGTATCAATCCCCTTCTGAGAACTATTGCCATACAATAACTTGTCAGGCAAGGGCTCCACTAGGTGTTCTTGTGAGATTAATGCATTATACTGCAAAAGACGCATGTGACACTTAGTGAGCTTTTCCAACTAACATCACTAATCATTGTAGAAACCATACTTACATTCTTTTCGAAAAGAGGAAGAACACTGTGATCGACCAAGAACTTCCTCAAATGGCTCACTATTGCTTCTAGAGCTCTAAGAACCTTTAAGGCTTCTCCTTGCAGCTCAACAATCCTCTCATCAGTGGCAACATAAAATGGTGATTCACCTGGCAACAGAAAATTTGATTTTATTAAGGGTTAGGAAAAGATATTAAGAACTGAGATAAGCCCAAGCAAAGGACAATAATATCCTGGGGACATTCACACAGAAAAAAATCTGTTATAGCTTCGAACGGGTTAAACAGGGGCTGCATATCATCATTTGTGAGACAATAGGCACGGGTTCAATTGACAGAAAAACAAGTCTGAAAACCATCAAAAGTTAAGAACATACATGGAATGCATGAAATCGGCAAACATTGAGATCTGTTGAATTCACAATGGACCAGAACTTGTCAAGAACAGCAACACAGGCCCACATTTAAACTTTGACTTAATAATAACACATTACATAACAACAAGAGCATACCTTCTGACAGTACCCTCACAGATGCACCAGTGCTTTCCTGTATTGACCTGATTAATGAGCCTTGTTTTCCAATCAAATTAATGGCTTGTGTGGATGCCACCAATAACCGGATTGAACAGAATGCAATTCCAGCAGCTCCATACGCATCATCATCTCCCTCAGGCAATCCAGAGACACGTTTGAATATTCTAATTGTAGCATCTATTGCAGGGGATAAAGGCACCTCTGGCTCTTCTTTTCCAGATATCAAGACCTAAATTTTGAGAAAAGGAACCCATATATAAAAGAGGCAAGTAAACTTCAATTCTATCGTGTCGTCCATCTTCCGCAGAAGCCACATATATTCGACTATAAATACATTATCTGTGTCGCCAAACATTCATTTTCTCGAAAAGAAGCCGATCCTCAATAATTATTTCAAACAATCATAAATTGTTATAAGGAAAACAAAGAAAAGAGAGCAAACCCTAAAGAAGAAGGAAAAAGAAAAAAGAAAAAAAGAAAGCAAGAAACACATACAACACGGTCAGGAGTGCCAACAGGGGCATCAAGAACGCGGATGCGAGCCCGAGTATCCTCGCACATCTTCTTGATGAGGTCCCCCTTGCGCCCAATAATGCTACCCACTTGCAGCACCGGCACTACCAGTCTGAACACGCAGTCCCCCGGCCATCCCGGCCACCTAGCAGTCGCAACGCCGTTGGCGGGGGCGGACTCAGCCTCGACGTTCTGGGGCAATTGTTCGGACTCCGTAGCCATCGGTACCGTTGGAGCCGCTGTGGAGGATTGCAGATCAGATTCTTGAGGATTCGTGGAATCTTGAGGGTCGTTAGATTCTGAAAAAAATCATAGTACCATTGTCGGAGGCGGACTCTGCTTCTGCCGTGGCCATTGGGGATAGGAGAAGCGAAGAGAAGAAGCTAAGAAGCTAGGGCTAAGGGTTTTGCGAATCGAAAGATGGGGTTTAATTTAGGAGAAGTTGGAAGAGCGAGTGTGAGATTGAGTGGTTCGCGAATGCAATGGATGCACACGTGGGGTTCACGTGATATAACTGTCTGAGCAACAGGGACGAGAGAGAGAGAGAGAGAGAGGGAGAGAGAGAGGATGTTCTAATTTGACAGGAGAATTACAACAAATGAGGGTTAAAAAAAATTAAATTGGATTTGCGGGGTGAAAAAAATGTTTAAGTAACAAAAGAAAAAAAAAAAAAACAAAAAGAAAACACAACCTTGAAAACAAAATTAGGATGCTCCGCTGCACTTGTGTTGGGACAAAACGGTCAATTTTTAATCAATTAATTCTTTTTTTTTTTTTCATCTGTTTCTTTTATTTTTGTTTCTTCTCGTCTATTAAAAAGACATTACGTTATAATTTTATAATCAAATAAATTTCTAAAAATAAAATTTTTAATTTTTAATTAATAAAATATTATTTTGTTTGATTTTTTATCCACCTATATACGCCCAGTAGTATTTATAATTATAAATCATCACGATAAATGTGAGAAAAGCAGAGCCCAGACAAGTGGTTTCGGTGCCATTAACGTATCAAAAAACTTGCTGTCATTAGACATAACAGTTCAAATAAAAATTACCGTTATTATTATTTCATCCGATGAGCTCCGGACTAAGTAACTCTCTCTTTTTTTTTGGAGGGGGGGGTGTGATCAACAAGGACGGAGTTACTGTGATTTTCTTTTTTGTTTCAAAAGTTCTAATTTTGTACGCGCAAGTTGTAAATTTGCACATCTCGTAACTTTTTTAGAAATTACATTTCTGTGAAAAGATTGACAAAGTTACAACCTTGGCGATCAAATTTACAAGCGAAGAGACTTCAAAGTTACGCGGAGGGGGCACCAAGAAATTGTAAAGCCTCTGGCGAGCAAGGCGGAGAACGATGAGTTTGACGTGGTTTTGATCGAAAAATTATCAGTTTGTTACCAAGCCACTGCGGTGACGGAAAGACCAAATGTCCCGTGCCCATGCTAATAATCCGTCGTTTTATGCTCTGTATTACGGAGTAAATAGAGAAATTGATATTGAAAACTCTTTTTCGTGACAATTTCTTGTAAATTGCACAATCAAACAAGGTTGTTTGTTATGAAAATAATACATTAATAATCTGGATTAGTCTTTCGGAAGGACTTTAGTAGATGAAAATTTATAAACTTGCAAATTAAAATTACAAGGTCGAAACCTTATAGTCATTTAATATCGATTGGATAGTACAGAACTAAACTTACTGAACCAGTTGGAGAGAAAAAGGAAATGATGGTCATTGGCAAGAAAAAAATCTTGTGCTCAGCATTTCATACCAAATTTTGAGGTTTTCTATTTATAGTTATTGACGATTACACTTAATTCAATCATGTTTTAGTTTTCATCTTCACTTAATTTTTAAAAAAATGGTCACTCTATGTCACTAATGGTAATGAGATCTTAAATCCGAGAAATTGAAAATGTTTAAAGTTTCCTTTTGTCAAAATTTAGATGATAGACGGGGGAATACAAGAACCAAGATAACACAGCTATTTGCCAAAAAAAAAAAGGAAGGGGGGGGATACTATAAAATTGCAAATATCAACATTATTTCATTTGTGTCGGAATACTTTATGTAATACAATTATCCTGTAAAGATCATGTTAAATAGAACTTAAAAAATGGTTTAATTTTTTTAATAAGCCATTGATCCTTTAATGAGCCCAACGTATGACTGCCACCTGCCACGCATAACGCAAAAGACACCAAAAAGGCTCAAATTATTTGAGCCATCCAAAAGGTCCCCGACCCACGGGTTTGCCTGCCGAATACACGTGATAATCTCTCCGACCAATGAAAACATGTCGTATAAGCCATTAAGAAATCCAAGCTGACCAACGAGACTCGGCCACGTAAGCGGATAAGAAATCTCAGAGGAGGTTGCAGGTGGTATGGGTGATAATCCAAATCAGGACAACCATAATTGCCCACGATGAAGATTACATTTTTTCTCTTTACCAAGATGCTCTGCCAATTTATCTCCAAATGAGAAATCTATTCAGAAGCTTGTTATTTCTGAGTCGTTTTAATTGTTGCTGGACCACTGCATTTGAAGGTGGTAATCTATAAATTATAGCATAATTTCCGTAAATAACTTACCAAACAATTAATCCATTTTGTTGACGTCTAACAGAATGACACGAAGCATGGAAAATGGAAAAAGCAGATGGCACTTTCTCGTGCTTTTTTCTGTAAAAATTTGGAGTTAAAAAAAATGTTTCCTGTTCGAACATCAATAATAATGCATGTTATTTCATTTTAAATTTATGTATACTTAGAAAATGATTGCGGACCACTTTGGTGAAAAATAGCCATCGTCCAACGATCAACAACTAATAGCTACGCTTATTCGCAGGTTTGGGTACTCGGCTCCTTTACAGGAACAAAATAAGTATTTTAAACAGGCAGTTATGTGCATTTTCACTTGATTAAAAACTGACAAATTTTGATATTTATTTTTTTTTTAGACTCAACTTAAAATGTTTAAGTCTAGTTTGGGTAAAAATAACTCATTTAAAGGAATTAATAAATTGTCCAAAAAAGAAAAGAAGAACTTAATTAATATTATTATTTGCTCGTGTATTTGAAAATATCAATAAGATAACTCATTTGATTTCAAAGTGAATCACATACGACGCATCGTGTCAATTTATCATTCTTATTGGATGACCACAGAACTCAAGTACGTATTATTCTGAAATTTAGAAAAATTTGTAGTTGAACAATTTTGTTTTTAGTCAATAGCGTCACATAACATATTTAAATATTACAATAAGATATATAAGTATATATATATATATATATATATATTGAACGGCCGGGAGAGACGACAGAGCAGCAAAAACCACTACAGCTGGTCTCCACAACATTACTGCAAAACCTCACGTCCCCTTGTCGGGGTGATTAAGGAAAGTGTTTATTATTATTATTATTTTGAATGTGTTAAAATAATTTTTTATTAAAATATGAATTATTATTATTTATTTAAATTTTTACATTAAATTATTTTAACACACTTTAAAAAAATGAAATTTTATATCGTCTATATGTGTGGAAGTCTCAAAAGAATCTCTTCCTTTTACGTCCCTCTGCCCTCGGCATGCTTGCCACTTCTAAACTTTCCTCTCTCAGATATTTCCCTTTCCTCTTGGGTCTCCTGATGACTTGCAATTCTAGGATCTTCTGGGGTTTTGGAATTCCCTTCTTCTTTGTGATGGGTGTAGTAAAGTTTTCTCCTTTCTAAAATCCTCGACTTTGAGAAGGAATTGTTGGGGGTGAAAGTTTGCGTAGGTTTTAGACCTTAAGAGTTTTTCTTTCCCTGGGAAATTTTTAATTTCTAGCTTTCCCCCTCCCTGTAAAATATTCTGAACTCTTGGCCTTTTCTTCTTTTTCTTAAGTTATTGCTGTAGAAGTTCGAACTTTTTCTTGGTTGTACTTTTTCAGGGTTTAGGGTTTTGCTATTTTCTGTAGAGTCTGTCTCTCCTCTCTCCCGATTCGCAGCCAAAAATGAAAACTTGAGCTTTCCTTTTAATTGCATCCGAGAACTTCCTCCCCGATTCTTCAATTTACAGTTGGTCATCATCATCACCTCCAAATGTCTTCTTCATGTTTAAGTAGTGGCGGCGGGACCTACAGATTGGAATTAGAAATAGTGAAGTCCCCATCTACCTCAACACGAAACTCACACACATCATCTCCATCTTCAACTCTCACTGAATCCAGCAATTCCCCATTAGCTATCTCCACAAGAAAACCACGCACCCCACGTAAACGCCCCAACCAAAACTACAACGAAGCAGCTGCCCTTCTTTCTACAGTTTACCCCAGCATATTCTCCACCAAACACCTCACCAAACCCGGCAAGTTCACCAAACCCCAAGATTCTCTTCTCCTTGACGAGCCAGCAGAATTGCTCTTGCCTTTTCGAGTGTTTGACAACTCTGGTCTCCCGCTCCACCAACCCGTTCGACAGAAACCCAATTTTTCAAACGAGTTCAGAGTTACAAATTTTAGTGGTTCCAGTGACAAGCCTTGCCAGAATTCCATGGAATTATGTGATGGGTACGAGCCTAACTTCGACGCCGACTCGATTCTCGACGAGGAAATCGAAGAGGGTATTGACAGCATCATGGGGAATCTAAGTGTTTGTAATGAAACTGCCTACGGTGGCTCCGGTAATCCTTCTTGGTATGGGAATCCCATGGGATTCAGCTTCGGTGGGATTGGAATTGGAATGAGAAGTGGTGTGAGAGCATTCAGAAACGCCGATGAAGCAAATTGGTGGAATTTCCCTAGCGTCGATATCTCGCCAAGACTCGACGCCAAGGCACCCAATTCGACTTCCGGAGCCGCCAAGTTCAGCCCAACGAATTCGGATACCAAGCTGAAATCTAAGCCTAAGCCCAAATCCAATTCCACCGACAAGAAGAAAAAGAAGGCTGTGGAGAAACCTGAATCGAAGAATTTGGAATTGGCCGAAGTGGAAGAGAGTCCGATTCCGGCGCCAACTTCTGGGTTGCTATTGAAATTAAATTATGACGAGGTCCTAAATGCCTGGTCCGACCGTGGGCTGCCGTTTTCCGATGATGCTTTGGGGTCAGAAGAAAATGCTGTCTCCGCATGTCTCTCGGCTCTCGCCGGGAACTGAACTTCTGGTTGCAATTCTAAATGTCGTCGGGACTCGGAAAAACAGTTGCGTCGTATGATTTAATTTTATCGATTAATTACTCCTATTTACCATTGGACTTTTTTTTTTTTTTTAACAAATAATGTTATTAATTGAACTAATAATGCTTCTTCTTACTTAAATAATTACCTTCATTGTGTTGTAATATTATAATTAATTTAGTACAGCTCCGGACAGAAATTTGTCCGGACCTTTTAGTGATACCGACAAAAGCGATTTGACTCCACGTCTTGTTCTGTTTAACTAACTATTCCCGTTCGGCAACTTTTTAAATATTTAATCGCTCTATAAAAAGACAGAGAACAGTTCAACTCACCCTTTTTTATCGTTAAGCAAAATGGGATTTTTCTAAAGGATTTCTTTTTCTTTTTTGTTAATCATGAATGAACCTGATGTTTATGCCTTTTAGCTTTTGTTGTTCGCGATCCTTTTTTTTTTTTTTTCTCTCCCCTTATATTCTTTTAGTTACGATTTATCTGTGCTGGCACGGAATTCGTAACAGTTGATCGATATAGTTTTTCTTCTTCGAAACAGTCAAAGTCGATTTTTAAACTATTTTAACAATTCGACTGCAAATTGGTCGTAAAAAATAAGAAGTTAATTCTCGAGAAAATTCGGGGAGTTTAACTGTAAAATTAAAATTAAATGATTTCTGACAATTTCGTGTTTTGGAAATTTTTGGGGCAGGCCAAGTGGGCGCCGATTAATTTGTTCTCGCAAAATTGGTGGGGTGAGAGAAGGAGAAGTCAGGAAAGTCAAAAAGCTAATCAAGGTGGCCTTTTCCGACTACTTAGGGATTCTGAGTGAAAAGATTTTCAATACGTGTCGTCAAATTTTAATTTTGCACTATTACTTCCATCAGCCGATATCTTATTATCGGCATTACTATACTTTATGTTCGTCCCATTTGTTATAATGATTTTTAATTGCATTACGAACAATTAAAGACGAGAAGAAGACAATTATAATCAGTCATATGACCTAATAATAAAATGATTAAACTCTTAATTTTAGCAACTAAGTATTAAATTTTAGCATCAATAGACAAAAAAAAAAAAAAAAGGACAAAAAAAGACTAATAATTAGGACCCCCTCTACGTCACCGTCTTGTAGTGTCTTCAATTTTCTTCGACACTAAAGAAACCCATCTCGTTGTCACATTAGCTGTACCTCCAAGCTCTTGTCGGGGAATGTGGACACCCACATGTATCGTCAATTTGAAAATTTGTTGTTAGTTGTGATAAAATTTGTATTTAAAACATTATTTATTAATATTAAAAAATAACCATAATTTCTTAGTGGCTATATAAATATAAATATAAATAAATAATATATATATATATATATATATATTTATTTATTTATTTTAATACCACAGTGATATCGATGCTAGAGCATAACTAAGTTAAAAATACGATGATAAATAAATCCAGTTACTTTATAAAAGATTTATCTTAATATTTCAAATTATTAACAGAGCCGGGAAAAAAGAGTGAAGCGATAAAGAAAAACGAATAGAAAATGTCCCGAAGAGTTGGCTCTTATCCACATAGCTTGGCCATTTTTGCTGTTTGTGAATATGTGCACATAAACAATCAATTTTGAACAAATATATGAAAAATTACGGCAGAATGACCCTTATTTGTTATTATAATTAAAAAAAATCATTATTTGCTCATTTTTTCCCTGAATAGTTCAGAAGGTTAATGATAGACTTTTCATGCATGGATGACAGTGTGTTATAAATCAAGTTATATTTAAAAAAAAAATCCAATCAATTTTTGAAAACAATTTTCTGTAACTATTTCGGATGACTAAAGAACCACTAAAATAAAAAAAGATGGGTCAAAAAAAAAGAGAAAAAGGAAAACAAAAACATAAAAAATATATATATGAAAATTTTTTTTTTTTTTTTTGAGTGAGAAAAAAAAAATCTAAAGGTCCTTAAAGCTGGGTCGACGCTGGTATGTTTGGAATGGATTTCAAAGTGGAGAGTCCTTGTTTTACTTGTATGTTTAAATTTAATTATGAAATTGGATTATCATTTTTTAAAATTATTTTAACGGGTATATTATTCAATTTTCAAAATTATGACCGTTAGCGCAAAAAAAAAAAAAAAAAAACTTCTAGCTTTTTCTAATTTAATCAACTCCACCGCCTCTTCTTCATTTTCATTGTGTTAAAAAATTTTAAGTTCTCCCTGCCTACGACGTCGTATCAGGCCTCTCTCTCTCTCTCTCTCTCTCTCTCTCTCTCTCGCTCACCGCGGCCGCTGCCCCTGACACCCTCTCCGTTCCTTCCTCTTTTCCCTAAAACAGCGATGGGAGGTGACGATAAGCAGGCACGGAGAATTGGCTTCAATCTTTCCTTTTCGCTGGGATGAGCGCCATGCTCTCCTCGAATGGCTCTTCTTCAAGTTTCTCTCTCTGGTATCCTGTATTTTGAGTTAAGTTTTGGTTCTTGCTACTCTGCGTTGCGTGTTTGGTTTTTGGGAAAATGTGGCAAAAGAAAGGAACGAATTGGAAAATTTTCCTTTTTTTTTTCTTCTCAAGCATCTTGGTGTTTCTTTAAGATATTGATTGAATTTTATTATTATTATTTTTTTTCAATTCGGCACTTTCTCTGCTGGCTTGTTTTTTTTTTTCAGTTCTGAACTTAGGGTTTTAAGGGCATGCTTTGTTAAATATCGTTGTGATTGAGAACTTCTCAGCTTTGGGTTTTACTTGGTACTAATAATGCTTGAATTATTGCGGAATCAATGTAACAAGAGTGGGAAATTTGAACAATGTAACGTATAGGAGAATTCGACCCTGGGTTTTGCTGCCCCTGGTATTTCTGTTTTCTCGAGTAAGCCACCGAGATGAGATCTTGTTTGTAAATGAGAGCACAATTGGGTATCAAGTTGTGATCTTGTTGGTCTTTTGACAACTACATGATATGATCTGTTTGATTCTTTGCCTCTATTTTGTTGTTTTGACTTCAAGATGTCTTTCGATAACTACATGTTACTTTTTGTTCTATTAACAAATTTTTAAATGTGATTGCAGTTTGGCTGCGAAGAAAAAGTGTTTTGGGGGGGGGAATTGCATAAAGAGCATGACATTAATTAAAAATGAATACCATATATGATTTGAATTGAGAAAATATTTTCATTGTAAGACATATAAAGATACACTTGTGGGCTGAATAAGAGTTAATGTCCTTGATATCCAAATTGCAGGCTATTGGGTGGTAAATTTCTTTTTAGGGACCTTTTAAAACTTTGTGGTTAGTTTTCTTTATGCTGATAGTAGCTTAAATCTGACGTTTTAGCTGTCTGATAGCTGCTGGGTTTGAACCAAATAAACTAGATTCATATTTGGTTATCTAATGAAAATGCCCGTCCGTTTCCTTTTGTTTTGTCGTTAACAGATGGATTCTGCTGGGGAAGGGTGTTCATCTGAGATCCTCACATATATGGCCCTGGCAGTAGAGCAGGTAATGCCTGAGTGTTTGATCAAAAGGATTATATTGGTTAAGGTATATTACAGCATCCTCAAAATATCTCATTTATTCCCATATGGTTTCATTCATGTTGTGCAACATATCCCAGCAGTTTGCTCTCCATTGTTGCAAACAATTTTGGTTTATTTAAGAGAATTAAGAAGTTGATTAATTTATCTAGAAACTGAGTATAAAATCTGTCAAGCCTTTAATTTAATGTGGATTAGCTACTTAGAATTGTCATTTATTACTTTATTTTGTCCCCTTGCAACCTATTTTCTTGTGAAGGTCTTTTCTCCTTGTTTTTGTGCCGCTTTCCCTTTTTCTGTGAAGAGAACTGTCCTTATTCCTAAAACTTAAAACTTTCTAATGTTGTTTACTAGGAAAGGTGGTCAAGCTATTTATTGGAAGTCAGTGACTCTCTCTCATGTTGTTTACTAGGAAAGGTGGTCAAGCTATTTATTGGAGGTCAGTGACTCTCTCTCTCCAAAAAAAAAAAAAAAAAAAGTGTCACCTTTTGTTTCTGTCTTGCATAAGCTTGTCTCTGTCATCTTGAGAACAAAAAATTGTTGGTATAAAAAATTTGGCCTATTTATGGTGTGATGGTCATGGACGGCTTACACTTTAAAATTATTAGTGTGATAGTCACAGGTAAAAAGCTTGCACTTCAAAATTTCTATTCTGATGGTTCCTTAAAACTTTGAGATAAAGTCAAATCTTTACTTGACCATAGCAATGGCTCTTCAGTTCAATCTAGATTGACTTGTTAAAGGGTATTTTTCACTTGGCACACTGGCACACTAGCACACTAGCTACCTTAGGAATTTTCTTTGATAACTGTTCTTTCATATTTCTCTTGTAGCAGGCAAAATGTGCCTTGGACTGCCTTGAAGTGCCAGTTGGGTGAGTTATATCCTGTCATTTTACCCTATCTATATAAGCATCATCATGCTGATTTTTATCAAAGCAAACTTCAGCATTTTTTGAAGTCATGGAATTGTTTGTTTTCATCATTTGCAGCGTGATATTCTGAAAAGTTTGAAACAAAAGAGGTACCCTCACTCAGAGATACTGTAAACAGGAATTACAATTTGTAAGAATTTTCTGTTCCATAGATTGAATCTGCTTTAGGACCAATAAGACAAGCAATTAGAACAAATTTGTCAAGATTTTATATCTCTACTTTTAATCTTTGTGTCATACCTTGTAGTTTTAGTATGGACCATGGGACACAGAACCTTTATGTAGTCATTTATTTGTTGCTCTTCCATAGAGTATGTAGTGTAACAACATGCTAATAGATGGCTAATATCTGTTTTAATGATCATGACTTATTAACTTCAGAATCCATGTTTTAATGGAAAGTTAATCTTATTTGTGTTAGAAGCTTGTGACTGCTTAGCATAATTATTGGGAAACCAAAATTCATCACTACTTTTGCAAGCTTATGGAATTAATCCTATAAGCTGCAAGGTTAAATTCCATCTCAACAACATCCAACTAAAAAGAGAACCAAAAATGAGGGTTTCTATGTTTATTTACAGTTGGCATAATCTTTATGTGTAGCCAGTGAGTGTAAATATTACTCAGCATTATAGAGGGCATCTGTTGACTTGCTTTTGTCTCTATTCATACTGGCCATTGTTAATTTGTCTCCAGGCCAACACCCAGTAGCACTAAGATTGACAGTTGAGAGCCTGAAAGGTTACAATTGTTATATGTAAGTAACATGGGAAGATCAATGTGAAGTATGTTTATTTGTTTATTAGACCTATGCATTTAAACATTACAGGTGAGTGTCTGAGCTTTGATCAACTATTGTGGATTCTCTCACGTGTAACTAACCTGCTTAAAGCATACCCATTTTCCATCTCATTTCGATAAAAATTCACATCCACTTAAGTCTATAATGGAATGATAAGAAAAGATTCATTTAACTGACTCCCAATAAATTTGGGATTAAGGCATTTGTTGTTGTTGTTGCTGCTTAAGTTTAGGATGATTTAGCAAACAGGCTCTTCTTCATTTTAAGTTTAAATTTGGTTGATCAGATGTGTGATTATTGAAGATGGAAAGGTCATTGCATCAGGAAGAAACCGAACTACAAAGACAAGAAACGTAAGTTCATAAAGTCATAGATCTTTTTGGTGTTTAGCTCATCTATTGCTGTTCAATTTTATGTATCGTAGTTTTCATCCTGCTGATACCTCTGATTGTGATTTGTTTATGTGTGTGTACCCTCTAAACCCAACTGTTTTTGTCACCTTCTTGTCCTCTCCAAATCATCATTATTGTGTTGCCATGCCTACATGTGTTGTTCTTACTGAAATCATATTGACTGGCTATACCGGTTACTAGATTGTAAAGGCACACAAAATATTTGGTTAAAGTAAAGAAAACTGTTAAGTAACTTCATCTTCACTGGTGGTATTCATTTCAATTAGTTTTAAAGGTACTGGCGATCCTTAATAATTTAAAATTGGAACTCCACTTTATGAAAACCTAATTGCAAGACAACTGACCATAGAAATTTGTTATGCTTTTTCTTCTTTGGCTGCCATTGAGTGTTTGGTGGAAATTTATAAGGAACTTGATGAAACTGAAAATTCATTTTTAGAACCTTGATCCTATTGCCAAAGTGTTCACATATCGATTGCCTTTTTTGCTTGAATCTCAAACTAAGAAACTAAACAATAGATGATACCTTGTTCTTCTCTTTTATGTTTCTTATTTCACAGTCTTGGGTACTACTGGCATAAAGCACATCCCAAATTCCTTAGAATTTGGGTAGGCTACTGAAGCCTCCAATGAGAAAGGTTTATGATCCTTTGTTTTAAGCCTGAATTGATGTCATTGTGGACATACCAGAGTATGTCCATCAAACAGTAGTAGTGGTCAGTTATACTTTCAACTGCTATAAATTCAACTGTCATAAAACATCTAGTTTGACCAATGGTGAGCTAGTAAGTTCAAAAAACGGGTCTTTCCTTTTACAAGATATAAGACAAATATCGTCTTATAAACGTGTGAAATAAGGTTTTTATTTTCCAATATGAGATAAAAGTCTTTTAAAATATCTTTGTTCCCAACATTCTAATCTCGTGATTCTCTCCCCCTTTAAACACTAGTGCCTTCACCCTTTTGAATCTTTCCTTTGCACAATTTCCTCGCATGACGTTGGTACTCCCCATCCTCAAAATTGCCCAGTTTTTGTGTTAATCCCCCTGTACCCTGTTACTTGGGAGTAGTATCCTACCTGTGATGGCCTTTTATTTATGTACACACATGTGCATACGGGGCATACAATCTCTGTACATCCCAAGTCAAGCAAGTAGTATAGAATTGTTGGCCCTTTTAAATCTATGATCTTTTGTAGCATTTGTGATACTGTGGTTCAAACTGATATTTTTTTGTGGTCTATATGATCATTATCTTCTGGTTGAACCGTTGATCATCCATGAGCCATTGACTGCTTGGATTTGTTTGCATTGAACTTGTGTGCCCAAACAACTCACTTTTTGGTTTGAATTTTCCGAATTTTTCTTATACTAATGATCGGGTGTCTGTTCAGCTCTGAAGCCTCACGGGCAGTAGTACACCAGAACAAACAACCAAGCCGTGATATATCATGGCACCTCTTACGTGCCATAATTTACTACCTTAGTAGGCAGATAAATGGCAAGATCAGCGTTATAACTTCCAATTTCGTGGGTCATTAGGATTGTTCAAAGAAATTCAATTTTATTTATTGATTATTTCTTTATTTTTTCATGACTGCACAAACACTCGGCCTTTACCTTATGACAAACTAATGACTTCAATTCTATATATGAAAGTGTACATATTCCTCCAATGAGTAAACGTGGTCCCTGATGTTCTACTGTTGAATCAAATCCTATAGTGTTGATGTTGAGAGATGCGGAACCTTACACAACTGGTCTTCAAATTGGTAAAGGTTTTCAAGCAGAAATTCCAGACCGGTCAGGTCCTATGGTACTTGTTTTTGCAAAAGAGACAACAACTATTTCTGCGTCGCGAAAAACTATTAGTGGGTATGTTCCTAAGGCTCATCTTCCGGTGTGTGATATAAGCTCATTATAGGTGATTAGCTTTTCAGTTCTCACGTGAAAAAAAAAAAAAGAGTTTAAAAAATAAAAAACTGAACCTAAATTTGATTGTTATGAAACTTTCGTTACAATTCAATATGATTCAATTTGAATTTAATGTTTCTAACATTGAGATTTAAAACGGTTCAATATCATTTTTAGGTCTACAGCACAGTAAACCCAGATAGCCAAAAGTCAAATAATTTTTCACAAAATATGCACAACTTTAATCTGAGTTAATACAAAAAATATGCATAATTTTAAATAGTTGATAATAAAAAAAAATTCATTTTTACTCAATAACCTGAGTTAAAATTCAACCAATTCAACCAAACATAAAATAGGGGTTGATGATTTAACACACACCCCAACCTGGACGACATGAGACAGATCAGAAACCAAAGATATTACTAATCAGCAATACCCGCCAAATATGCGTACAAATAAAAAGATATGCAAGAGATCAATGAGCTGCACGGAGACTAAAATTTCTCCCTTAGTTCTGCAACCGGAACATAAATGACAGATTCTCCGGACAAATGTGTCCTTCTGTTTGAATTCCTTGCCTTGCCATTATGTAGTTGTAATTTCATCAATGTCTGCTTCATATCATCTAGTCTAACCTTGACCCCACAAAGCCTTTCCAACTCAGCCTCAACAGCTAGGGATGCCTCAGTTGAATCAGAGTCAACCCTGCTGCTCCCTCTCTTTGCATTTGCTTTTAATAGTTTCTTTAAGCTCACATCATCACTGTACTCACCATTGGCCTGCAAACGAAGTAGTTAAGAAAAATGATGATATTATCATGACTTCAGTGCCAAAGTAAATGCATTTGCAGGCACAAATAACCAAACCCTTGCTCTGTTAAGACACCCCATTGGCATATCTTTACGTGGCTGTAAAATATGGCCCCTCTAAATGATTAAGAAGACTTTGCTACTCCAGGCTTTAAGCTTGGTAGCTTGCGCAAACTATACCAAACTAGATATAAGATTTGCATGAGCTGACAGATAAATTCCCCAAGAGCCTTGTGCATAAATATGTCCTTGGCAAAGACGATAGTTCTGTCTCTAGTTTGGTCAGCTAAATTTCGAGGATGACTTTTCACTTACCGTATGCAAGAGACCCAATGGATTACTAAGCTACAATAGCGAATTCAGTTTTGAATCTCTAAGCAATAAATATAGAAGATGGGGCAAGACATTAGCAATAATATGGAAAGCAGCAAAACCCAAAACCCCCCTCCAAAAAAAAAAAAAAAAGAAAAGAAACAGTAGACGAAATAAGATAGGAAGTAGATGTTGAGCAATAATAAACCTCGTTGGATTCCGCAGGTGATCCAGGGGAACCTCTTTTCAGCTCATTTATCTTCCCGCTGCTTATTGACTTGGGTTTCTTCCTTCGGATGACTTTCCTCACATTCTCTGGGCTAAGTGAACCAGTTTCTAAGGAGGAGTCCTTCAATATAGTTTTATTCTTCGCGGTATCAAGTCTAGATTCCCCAGAGATTTTAGGTCTGGAATCGTGGCGTGTTGCTTTTCCTGCCTGTTCTACCAAAGAATCATAATACTTAAAATCTAAACAAATATAGTGGCCACAGAAAAATAAACAAGTTTCAAAATTTCAAATCATTTGAACCAAAAAAAAGACAAATCTATCTCAACACCAAATTGTAAATTTATAATTAGCAATGGGACATGCAGAAGGCATACATCTTTCATCATCTACAGAATTACGGCTTTGTAAATTAGAATATCCTTTTGCTACAGGTAAACTAAAAGGCTGACATAGAATTTTCCATTGATTCTCATACACAAAACCATTATTTCTGAAAGCCAAAAGATAAAAGGGTGACCACAAATGTTAATCCTTTTTTAAAAAATTGGAATACTAAAATGTAGCTAGTGGACGGTACCAGCTTACCTTTCTGGATTTTAGGGCTAAGTAACGCACATTCTTGAACCATTTGCTAACCTGAAATTGCAAATGACATGTAAAATTGGAGAAAGAAGAAATGAAATTTAACAAGATGCTAGATTAGAGTAAAAACTTCGAACATAGAAATTTGGCAGCTTCCCACCTAGCTAAGCCCATTCTTATGGTGCTCAAAACAGAAGTCTGCAAAGAACAGACACTATATAGCCCTTATTCATCCAATAGTATTCAAATCATATCAACTTCCATTTATGAGCCAAGGAAGACAATATTAGAAAGAAGAAGCCAAACTGTTTTACCAGGATGATTAATGTGCAACTAATGGTAGTCACAGGTAACAAGACGAAAGAGAGAGTATAGAGTTATTTCTTTTAAAGAAAATATAAGGGTCAACTAGCTCTTCAACCTAAAGCTTGAGCTTCCATGTGCTCAGGATTGGCTCATATGGTGAACTATAAAAATCTGATTTCCCACCTTAAAGCTAATGAGATTGGTCTCAAATTAATTTCCATTCTTTGCGCATCAGATCTCATTGCAGTTATATACTACTTCTATAGCATTCTTGTCATCTGATGTTGTGACTTACCGTGTGTGGTTCCAGACCCAATTCTTTTGCAAGGTTCTCCTTGACTGGTCTAGAAGGAAGTTCATTTTCGGCAAATACTTGCCTAAGTTTCTGATACAGCACACATTGTAACAATTACCTTTAGGGATCAAGAAGCAGAACAAAGAAATTATCCAAAAAGAATTTTAGGCAGAGAACAATCACTACCTCAACTGCATCAGGGGGAATTCTAAAACATTGCCTTTTTGATCTTGGGTCTTGGGGAAGTTTCCTTTCTAAACCCATGGCATCAGTTTCCTTACCAGTTTTCTTACTTTCATAGAGAGTCATAAGAGTGCTGGCTGCATCTGACTCCTTTTCTCTTCGCCTTCTTTTTGCAGGACCCCAGTCTTCATCTTCGCTAACTTGCTCATGAGCAGCAGCATCCTTTCCAAACATCTCCTATTTGCAACAAAATCCACTAACTCTATTACTAAGAGGAAGCAAAGATTAAAATTGTTTTTGTGACAGAAATTAATTGCTAAACCACAAATGATTAGTTTCTATATTTAAGAAATGAATTAAAATAGCCCTGAATTTTTTAATCCTTTGTTCTGCACTTCTATTTACAGCAAGTCACATGCCAGATACACAATGGGCATATGCAATGTGCCTCTCGTACAGGCAACCATCAGAACATCCAAGCACTGCTTCAAGGAAGAATGCTTTGGAAACTTACCAAGAACGACACTAACAAGACACAATGACAAAAGCAAAGGCCGCTAAATGAAATATAACCTTCCTATGTTGGCATTAGCCTCTACACACAGTTTGAAGATTAAAAATAAACTTTGGATGTCAACTCAAACACAGTTTGACCTTGAAAACCAAGTATTTTCCCCCAAGAAGATTAGATGTCCATAACCATCAAATGCTCTGAAAAATGGATGTTATTTACTCACATCATATAACTTCTTGTAGTCAACTGCTCTTCGCTGTCTACGGCCATACGTAACTTCCCCATCACTGGTTTCATCAGAATCTAAACTACTATAAATAGATGGGTTTCCAAGCTCCCTGCCCTCCATCCGCCACCTCCTGGTCTCAGAAGAAACTTCATTATCTGAAGACCAACCCAAGCTAGTTGAATTGCTATCATCAGATGCATCATCGTCAGTGCCTGCACCACTTATGTTCTCCCTCCTCTCTGGATCATAATCGTCATCTTTGGAATCATCTGAGGGCCATTCCTCTTCTGGATTTAATAACATGCTTCCACCATCAGGAAAAGCTGCTTCTTGTTGAAAAATATCCTATTTTCAGAAAGAAATATTATAATACCAGTTTTGACAACCGAGCAGAAAATTCAGGTCCTTGTCTGCTGCTCATTTTTGTTTGCTAACAAAAAGATTTAAAATGACCAAAAGAAAGACACCTGCCAATTGCTTTCCACTGAGAAATGGGTCCCCAGATGTGCATTCATGGCTTCTATAATTTCCATCCTACATTCACAGAACTTGCAAAACCATCCTTGGTCCCCAGGAGGAACTGCAGATAATTCAACATCAAAAGAATTACAAAGGAGCCATTTGATTCATAATTTAAACAAAGTGTCCAGTAAAGTTAGTAAAACATACTATTTTCCGTGTCCAGTGGAGGATCGAGGCATTTTTGGTGGAAGGCACAATTGCATGTCCCATCACATAGTATAATATCATTATCTGGTAAAACTTCATTCAATTTGCACTTTGCACAGAATATCTACATGTAAAAAATGAAAAGCAAGAAAATACATAAGGGGCAAAATCATTTAATCAAGCAAGTTCTAATCTTTAGGGCTTTGTACAATTCCTGCATTTTGCTTGTTGTGCAGGATTATGAGTTGTTTGAAAAACAGAAAATGCCAACTATGCATAGAAAAATAAAGAATTGCAGTCTTACAAAGAGTACACTTTACTTCAGCCTAGCAATTTCCCCATAGTCTGTAACCAATGTCACAGCACAGTTATTATATGAACATACTTTTTTCTTTTTCTTCACAAAAGTGAGGAGCAAATAGAAATTATGCCCCTTGAAAAGCCCAGCAGAAACTGAGGAATTTCTAGTTAGCCACCCTCTATGTGAAAAAATTAATTGGCATTCATAGTTTTATCTTAATATATTTTCAAAACTGATACTGGTTAGCCATGTTTACATGTTCATGGGAAACTGATCCATCTGGAGCAATAACCGAGTCTTCAATGCACCCTACTGTGCTGAGAGTGTCCAGCTGGCAAATCGCATCACGGAGTCCAAGTTTACAGTTCAAAATCTGCTTCTTAGCTCTTATTAGTTCCTTTTCTGGCTTGATCTTCTCTCGACTGTGGCAGAATCCAGGAAACCAGTAAAATCAAACAAAGGTTTCAACAATCATGCTAGCCAACTTTTAAAATCATGTGTTATCTCCTATAAAGGTGCAATTGCAAAATGTATTCTTATGCCAAAAATATATGATTCTACAAGAAGTAATGAGTATAGCTGAGGAGTTTAGAGGAGGATGCTTTCTTTATCCCATAGGTTCCATAAAAGGGTATTGTATATTTTTTTTCGATATATGGCATAAATGCTGACATGGGAAGTTTAAAGTAGTCTTTCTTGCAGAAAATTGATATAAAATAACCTGCTCAATGCACAGGGCAACAGTTCTTAATCTCAATGAATTTGTTTAGATGGAAAATCGGATAATAAATTGGTCCAACTAGCACAGTATTAACCTCAACTCTCTCATAATATTTCTTTTGAGTGAGCTGAAGTCAAAGCTCTAGTAAAGGAAAGTTTTGCAAGTTTCACACAGGGACAGCATAGTGATAGTGTAACAAGATGAAAGTCTGAAAAGAGTTGGTGCCATCATACAACTTCTCACTGGGCTTCCCTTGTTTACAAGAACTAAAAACATGATCCCACACTTTAAGAGGAGGTTAAGTAAATGATAGTTCCTTCTATAAATCGTTCATATTCAAGTATTATTTGCCCAATGGCAGGGTGTAGGGGTTGAAAAACCCGTCTCAATAAGTTATGAGAAATTTAAAGGCTAAAGTTAGCAAGAAGGATTTCTTCTGTTCTTCACAGTTTTACCTTTGGCCCTTCCAGCCTTCCCCAGAGTAAGCATCTATAAGGTTCTGCTCCAGCTTCATTCTTATCATTAGGTACCTTGTTCTCCTCTGCAAGCGCAATGGTTCATCAAGCTCCACTTTAGTCCCTTTGCTTCTCTTGTTCTTCCTATTCTTAAGTTTCCCAATTAAGCCATTCTTGTCAGCACCTTTCCCAGTTCCTCCAGCACCAATAATTAAAGACTGTTCGTGGCGTATCAATTGTCCCATGCTTGAACAGTCATCAAGCATTTTCTTGGACAGTTTGTTACGTGATTTTGAACCAGACTTGTGTTTATACCCACGAGATACCTTCTTGCTGCCCTTTTCCATTTTTAGCGATGCTATTAGTATAGACCCACTCTCTTTATTAGAGCGAGAGGGTTTTCTAGATTCTTGATGTCTTGCTTTCTTTCCAGTCCCTCGCATATTGACCTCTCATTCACTACAAATGAAGCATAGGCCACACAGGATGTATGATTACTAATTGCAAAACTTTCAACAATTCAAGAAACCAATCAGTAATCTAACACACTCAATGGAAGTCTAATTTGAACCTGAAAGCATGCTAAAAAGAAAAATATCTATCCAAGAATCACACAAATCAACCATGCTCACCCAACCCATTTCTTGCATTGTATTCAAGAACGACCAAAACCAAAACAAGGCAAACGAATGAAGTCACGCGGAAGATAATCAAAACCCCACAATTCAAAACAAATTCTGTCACATACAAAACCAACTATGATCAAAGACAAAATAAAGATTGATAAGCAAGCAAAAAATCCACTCAGGACCAGGCTCAACAGAATGATCAAAGAAAAGGGTACCTGAGAAACTGCAGAATGAGAGAAACAAGATCTTTGTATAACTTGAAAGAGTTAGTGGAGCAGCTGCTGATGCACTATCAGCGATCGGGTATGCATATACACACAGGGAAAGATTGGTTCGATTTGTAGCTACCAATGCCTCCAAGATTCGAATTGGAAATTTGAAAATCTGGGATCTTTGTGAAGATATGAAGACGAATGACAGATGATTGAAAGATTTGACAAAGGTAATAAAAAAAAACCAAAAAAAGAGGGGTCTTTGTAGTTTATTTAGCTAAATGAGCTATTCTTGAAGCGCCACCCCAACGGCAATGGCTTTGCCTCTCCCTATTTTCTTTTCTGCCTTGTTGTTTTCCATTGCTACAATTTCGTAACTTATACTAATTGTAATTTTATTTGTCTTTGTTTTTCCTGTAATATTACGGAAAGTTTCAAACCAAAATTCATAATCGAATCTTATTTTATTGCTTGGCCCTCTTTATGTACGGCTTATTCTTTAGTTTCTTTTTTGCAAATTGGGGCATTGGGATCTCTCGGCTGCAACCCAATGCCCCGCTAATACTCTGTAGAACATTTTAAAGAAGTTTTTAATCAAGTTCTCGTTTCTTGCGAACTGGGGAAAGGGGGAATTTAAGTAATTAATTGAAGCCCCATTTGAATATGTTCAAGACAAATTCACATGCCTCGAGTGATACTAACGACCCCCTTAATTGGGGTAAGGACATATATATATATATATATATATATAATTTATTTGGATACATCCCTCTTTACAAACAAATCAACTCATAGGTAGCAGCTTAACAGTAACTCGAGGTTGGTTCAGAGAGGATTTTCCGTAATAAAGATTAAAATTTTGCGAACAAAGATTTTGGTATTGTCGGATTGAACTTTACGGACAGTCTTGCGGGATGTCCACTTTGCAACGACGAGAAAAGGTCCGACTGTGATATATTATTTAATGTCGCAGCATGGTTGAATGCTTGAAGTATTTGTTTAAAGCTTAGCTCCGTGAAAGTATTAGTTTAAAGTACTTGAAAACCCCTGTGAGTGAGAACAGCTAAGCCACTCAAGCTTCTAGAGATGGGAGAACTTTCCTATCATCAGACGAAGAAATTGACGTAAACCGGTACCATTGATGATGATCTATTTTGATGTTTAAGGTAGAATTTGACAGTCAAGGTCGTATACTTTAGTGCCAATGAAACTATAATCGTCCACCAGTCGATCATAGGCCACATCCTCCAATTGTTGCCAAGTCCGCTGTTCTTTCATCAGTTTTTAATCCAAAAGAAAAGGCTGAAATAAGAAGTTTTCTGCTGAAACTGAAGAACACACACTCACCGAACCAGTAAATCCAGGTCAACAAACATGAGACCAGGGCCCATCGCTTGGGCACACAACACTGAAAGTCTATAAGTATAGAGAAATTCGAACAATAACGCAGGAATGTAAAACGCCACATTGCAAGTCGAACAAAATGTTGTTTTGCCATTATAGATCTCCATAAAATGCCACATCACAAGATAAATAAATGTCCATTGGACATCCTCTAATTGGTCTTTATTTCATCAGGTCCTGTTGCCATGATTGGCGAGGACAGTATGTCCCTGCCTAAAAGATCCAGAAATACCGAAACAAACATAAAGCAAATCAAATGGTGCACTAAATTGACCGGTCTTCGTCCACCAATTCCTGCAAAAAGAGGAAGCAACTTCAATCTCATGACCTTAGGCATATTTCCCCTAGAAGAGCATATCATATGCTATGATCAAATAGTTGCATTGAATCTCCTGAATAACTATTGCTGCATTCTGGATAGATCCACTAAACAGTTTTTCTTTTTCACAGAATAATTGCACATCGAGGGCTGCAACTGTCATGTGGGAGTGGCACATTGCAAAATCAAGGATCAAGAAAACCTATGCCATGAAGGACATCACAAGAAACTTTGAGCTCTAAGCCAGAGATCCAAAATGCAAACACGACAGATGCTCCTAGGGTGCATGTGTGCTCTCCCCATGCTCAAAGAAACAGACATATCACCCATGTAATTTTCCCATCTAGTTACCAAAATCTACTTAGAAAAGTAGTATGACAGATTCCGTGTTAATCATCTGATCACTTGCAGTTTTTGTATTGAAACTGGGGCAAATCATTCCGACCAGAACACTTAAAATACACTGATTAAATACAGGCGAGGGCCTTTCTTTTTGGAGTCAATGAATGTAAATTCTAAACATGATGAACCAATTCTGAAGATATGTCTTAGCTGTAAGTTTAAAGGAAGACTCTACAACTACCAATTTGATCTGATCTGAAAATAGATGCATTGGCATATTGAGTGGGTGTTTCTTTTTTTTTTGGGGGGGGGGGGAGGGGTGTGATGGTTAGGTCAGTTGCTTCATCTGGAGCAAGAAAAAGGAAAAAGGCATAGAGACTTTGCATCCTATGCATTCAAGTCTTGCTAACCCAATCCACACAAAGCTTGTCTATTAACCATCAAAGCACTATGCCTAACAGCTACAAGAGAACTTATGAGAGAGAGAGAGAGAGGAATTAATGCAGACAACCATTATTTCCTGTTTATAGAACAGAAAATGAAGAACTACATTTTAAGGGCACTGTACATCAGTATATATTCTGCCTATGGGTCAGAAACTGAGGAACAATGCTTCAGGGAAACTGTATATTGGTAGCTGCAATTGAAGCTCCACCAGAAAACAAGTTATTAATTAAAAAAAAGAGGCTAAATGATTTTTTTTTTTTTTGGATAAATTAAATGAAGTATTTTTATACCGTGCTTCGTACGCAACCAGGTAAAATCTGTTTCCAATTTTCTGTAAAAGAGATTAAAGTGTTCTCTCCATTTTCAAAAGTCCTAAGTTACTTTCTTTCCGGTTATCCAAACAATTTGCCCATACAATGATATCCCAAATAATCTTTATCCTCACCCTGCAGTATCTCCCTCTCCATGCAATAGGTTCTTCAACAACATCCTTAACATTGAACCAAGACACCGATTCATAATATGCACCCTCCTCTCCAATCCCACCCTGCAATCTGGCAGCGGGTCGAACATTCATGGGATACAATGATGAATGATAACACTAAGCAATCGTGTTGTTCAAAAGTTGCCACCAAAACTTCCCTGATCACAATGGTGAAACATCCAGAAAATTAAGAAGCCAATGCCCTTCTTTGGGCCATCAGATTTAGTTTCCACAAAACAATTACAAATTGCCACAGAGAAAGAAAAAAAAAATCAGAAACTCCACCAATGTAATCTCAAGGTATTTCAATAGGTGTATTTGCACCAATCCAATACCCAATCGCAATCAAACCCATTACTGGAGACTCTGATCTAACAGATAAAAACAAACAATCATACCACCAAGAGAACAAAACACGGATCAACAGAATTTGACTGCCCCACAATTGCCCAGGGAGATAATCAGAAAACACACCCATCAATCAAAAACCGAACCAACGCTAAAAAATACCAAAACCCACCAACGAAATCATCAGAAAATTTCCAAAATTGAAAAAAAAAAAAGAAATATACAATAAAAACACCACCATAGATAAGACGCGGGACCTGCGAATGAAGGGCAGGAGAATCAGTGGGCGTGCTGCTTGTGCTCGAGATGGCGGCGTTCCTCAGGGAGGGCGACAAGGTACGAGAAGATCATGCCTCCGAAGCAGACATGATAGAGAGGTTCGATGGAGCTTGTCTCGATGTACTTGGCGTGGTAGTTGTCCATGCCTCTCTCGACCGCCTTCTTCACCCTCTCCATCGACAGCATCGGCTTGATGTGGTTCGGCAGCTCCTTCAACCTCAACCCCCTCATCTCGCTGTAGAATTTCCTCAACGCCATTTCTTGCCTTTGATTTTCTTCCTTTCCCTTTTTTTTCTTCTCCCCTTCGTTTTTTTCTATAATGAATCAAAGATGCAGAGCCGGCCTGCAATCACGAAAACTCTTACCTAATCTCAGCCCTTCGATTTTGATTGAGAGAAATTGCCGAGGTTTTTTTTTTATTATTTATAATTTTTTTGGTTAATATTTTTTTTTTTTTTTTTTTTTTTATTACTTTTTCCGACTTCAGCCTCCGTTTGTCCCCCCCTAAAAAAATATATATATATATATATATATATATATATATATCATAAAAAATACAAAAATCAACAAAAAATAATTTTTAAAATAACGAAAATTTTATTTATTTTTAAAAATATTTTATAAAATTTAAAAAAATAAAAATATTTTTTGAAGTTAACCACAAAAGAATAATTTTTACAAAATCATCACATATGTGCCACATGTAAAAAAAAAAAAAAAGAGTATAGTAATTTTTTTAATTTTGTTTGAAATATATAATTTTTAATAAAAATTCTCAATTAAAATTTAATATTTCAATTAAATATTGAAAAAAATATTTTAAGTAAAAAAAATATTTTCTAGCAGATGTAAGTTTCGAACTCTATATACCTCCGATAAAACTTATTAGTTTCTATATCTCTTTATCCAACTTTGCGGTACTCAATTTTCATGGACTATTGAGTTTTTTTTTTAAAAAAAATTATTTTTAATTTATAATTATAAGTTGATTAATATTAAAATTTCAATAAATGTTAAAATTTTTCATAAATTGACTCTTTTAAAATATAATCATATAATATAAAATTCTAATGTTACACCAATATCTATATATCATTAGATCTTAAATATCAACGAGGATTAAAATTATAAGAATATTTAGTTTTCTTTATAACATTTGCTCCTCTTTTTGCAGCATTAATAAAATTTTATTTTCGTGAACAAATGGATGCATGAAAAACGAGTTCACGTGATTAAACCTCAAAAACTCGATATATTATCACGATCCCGTTTTAGTCAAATTGACTAAAATTTGTTTACATAATCCTGCAATTATTCCATTTTCTATAATAATAATGATAACAATGAGACATCGTGAGAAATTGGTCAGGTGGTCGTGTGTCTATAAAAGGACAAAGGAAATCTCTGTACGAGTCTTTTGTCTCTCTGTCTCTCTCTGTGTCTCTGAGATGGGAATGCCGACGTGCATGGTTTCTTGTTTCTTGTGTTAGGCAACAGACAAAACAGGCGATGCGATGGGAACGTTTACGAGCATTCGGAAAGCCTATGGCGCGCTTAAGGATAGCACAAAGGTTGGGCTAGCCAAGGTCAACAGCGAGTTCAAGGTACGTTCGTGGAAGACCAACGTTTCTTTTCTTTTTTTGTTTGTTTGTTTGTTTGTTTGTTTTTTTTTTTCATTTCTCTTCTTGTTTTCTTTTGGCATTTCTTTGTGACATTTGTTGGTTTTTTGGGCGTACGTTTTTCGTGTTGTTGACGATGACGATGACGATGCAAATAGGAATTAGACATTGCAATTGTAAAGGCCACCAATCACGTCGAGTGCCCTCCCAAAGAGCGCCATGTTCGTAGTAAGTTTCCCAGATTCCAATCACATTATTGTTTATCCATTCATTTGTTTTGTTATGTATTTCCAATGTGAATGAATGCGGTATTGGATTGCTCAGAGCTTTTGATCTGCACCTAAATTTCGTTACTTGATTCCTGGGTCCTTTTCTTTCTTTCTTTCTTTTTGGTTTTATTAATTAGGATACGAAATTTTAATGTGGGGCTGGGATGGTTGGGTTGAATTTGATGTGGGGTCCTTTTTTTTTTTTTTTTTCTTTCTTATTTGGGTTTTCTGTGTCGTTCTTATCTTGTTTTATTGTTTTTCTCTTGGTGTGTTACCTTTAGAAATCTTTTCGGCTACATCAGTAATACGTCCACGGGCAGATGTGGCATACTGCATTTATGCACTTGCCAAGAGATTATCCAAGACGCGAAATTGGATTGTAAATCCTTCCTTCCTTCCCTCCCTCCTTCTACATTAGTTTTGTTAATTGTTTTTCTTTTTCTGTAATTCTTGTTTGCGTAAATTGAATCTGAAATTTTTTTGTGAAGTTACTGTCTTGTAATATATATATATATATATATATATATCTTTTATCACGTACTTGTTATGGCAGTGGAAAATCATGTAAGCAGGGCCGGTATCTGTTAGTAATGGACTTCTATGAACTGCTGAACATTATACATGCACAATATGAATCAGGGTAGGAATTTGGCCAAATCAAAAGAGAATTATGATTTTGAAAATTTTGGAAGAAGCGAAAAAAAAAAAAGATGAGGATGATTATGATCCAAACTCAGAAGTGAGCACACCTTTGGTTGTCCTACCATCAAAAGGCTGTTAGGAAGGCCACATCATTCCCATAAGGCTCCTGTCGCTTTAGTTGTAATTTGACAGTCATTTAGGGTGCTTGGTTTCTTAAATTCTAGCTTCTTGCAGGTTGCCATAAAGACGCTGATAGTCATTCACAGGACATTAAGAGAGGGAGATCCTTCCTTCCGTGAGGAACTGTTGAATTATTCACATAGAGGAAGCATTCTCCAAATATCCAATTTCAAAGATGACTCGAGTCCAGTGGGTATGAAACATGTAGCTTATCTTTGATGTCCTTGGAATCTGTTATCCCTGATTGATTATCTACATTACTTTGAATTATGGATTTTGAGCATTACTAGTGCATTTTCGATGGGTTTTTCTATGTGCAGCCTGGGATTGCTCTGCATGGGTTCGCACATATGCTCTTTTTCTAGAGGAAAGATTGGAGTGCTTCAAGGTTTTGAAATATGATATTGAGGCTGAGCGCATGGCAAAATCATCGCCTGCCATTTACAAGGTTATCTCTTTGTTAATTTGGAATCATATTTCAAGTCAAAGTAACTATTTTTTGATGCTAGGGGCAACATCATGTACCTCTTTATTCTAACAGGCACAGAGTAGGACCCGACTTCTGAATGGAGAAGAGCTCTTGGATCAGTTACCTGCATTGCAGCAGCTTCTTTATCGCCTAATTGGTTGCCACGTAAGGTTTACTTGTCACAGATTCAGAATCTTATTTTGGTCTTTGAAAAGGTTTCTTTGTGTGTAGCTTCTTAATATCTTTGTCCAGTTTAATTACCTTATTTTTGATACTCTTTCAGCCTGAAGGAGCAGCTTATGGCAATTATCTCATACAGTATGCCCTGGCCCTGGTATGGACCATACACTTGCATTTGATGTCTTACAATTTTGTCTTCCAAATGTTTTCTGCAGAAACATGTTGTGGCATCACTTGACAGGAAAAATATTTGATTTAGATTGTAATCTTTCTGTTTTTTATGCAATTCGTTGCTCATTCATCAAAGTACATAACGGTGCATTCTGTTTTGTTTTATATTTTACAAACTTTCAAATAGAAACCCTTATATGTGCAATCCTTTTCTTGTTGAAGTTCATTCTCTGCTATTTATGCAGGTATTGAAAGAGAGCTTTAAAATATACTGTGCAATAAATGATGGAATAATCAATCTTGTGGACATGGTAATAACCTTTTTAAATTCCTGAGTTTCTTTTGGACAAATTGCTTGTAGCTTTAAGAGCATTTCTGTTTCATCTTATGGTTCATATTTCCTAACCTTTCTGCAGTTTTTTGATATGTCAAGACATGACGCAGTCAAAGCACTTAATATATATAAAAGAGCCGGTCAACAGGTTTTACAGCTCTGCTACTCTGTCCTAGTCTCATTGATGGTAAACCAACAGGGGTCAGTCAACTTGCTTTTTGTGCTAACAGTAGATGGTCCTATTTCATTTGTTCAGGCCGAAAACCTTGCTGAATTTTATGAGTATTGCAAAGGTTTGGATCTTGCTAGGAACTTCCAGTTTCCAATATTGAGACAGGTTACTTTTTTTCATTATACTGGGTATATTCAGCCAATTTTTAATGACTTGTTCTTACCAATAGCTTTAAATTGAGCAGCCTCCTCCATCTTTTCTTGCAACGATGGAAGAATATATCAAGGAAGCACCTCATGCAGGTTCTGTCCAAAAAAGGCTGGTGAGAGTTTTTATATCTGTGATTGTGGTTGTTCAATGAACTTTTACCGTTACCTAGTTGTGAGTGAAAATTAGTCTATTTTTTTCCAATACCAATGTTTTGAGGATTGGAGCTTAAATTTTCGTGTGCAATGTTTGCATGTGTGAATGAAACTGAATTTGTTTCTAATCATATCCAAAGCAAAGAAGGCAGCCATATACAGCACATTTTGAAATGTGACCATATGATAAATGCCTCCCCAGTATCAGACCATGCACTTGCAATGCTATAGGGCTTAAATTTTCTTTCTGAGAGGATTCCTCACGTTGTTTAAGTAGAGACTACTTGTGAAGAAAAATTTTGTGATTAGACGTAGTCCTTGAGGTGTCATAGCCGGTTTTCCCATTGTAAAACTACTGCTTTTTCTTGAATAGACCCATCTGGCTTGACCATGGGACTGACTGCAAATTTATCTCTCTAAATTTATCATCATGCTTCTGTAATGCTTGCTCATGCATTCAATATCATAGAAAATTGGTAATCAAATAGGTGAGCGGTTGACTCTGGTTTTATGTGTCTGCATAAACCTGAGTGTATGTAGAATAACTATGTTTATTTTGAATAAAAGGCTTAATCACCTCTCACCATAATAGTAATTAGGGGTAACAAGTGTAGGATATTTACATCCTCCAGTGCTCTGATTTGTAACTCTCCATATGTGATATGGAGAGAAAAAGCTAAAAACATGTATGTATAGCCATGTTGCTTCAGTGTAGCCCATGGCGTTGCATAATGCACGTTTGAGTTTGTGACAAATCTGCTGTTTCTATAATAGGAGTATCAAGAGAGAGAGGAAGTGCCTGAGAAACCTGAAGAGCCTCCAGAACCTGCAGAACAACTTGAAAAAGTTGATGATAATGAAACGCTAATAGAGGCAGAGGAAGAAGCTCAGCCTAAAGAAGTGGTGGAAGAGCCTCCACCATTGATATCAACTGATGATACTGATCTGCTTGTAAGATTTACATCTGTTGTGTCTTTTTGAAATTGGTTGCTGAGGTTCTGGTTCAAGTATTGGTTTTGTAATGGTTTGTTGCAGGCTCTAAATGAAGTGAATCCAAAAGCTGCAGAGCTTGAGGAAAGCAATGCATTAGCCCTTGCAATTATTCCACCTGGTAGGCCACATACTTTCAGATTTATTCTTTTCTGGGGAACATGCTCGTCAACTCTACTGTAATGAAAAGCTGTGTACTACTGATTTTAATTGCAACTTTTAGTTAGGAATCCTGTGTTATTAGAGTATAGAATTTTCATAGAGATCACTGCTCCCATTTGAAGCAGCCCTCGAGTAGCTAGGCACAATGGTCTGGAAAGGCAAACCTCTATAGTTATCCGTTTTCACCTTATGTCTACTGCAATCTTTTCATGATCCCGTGACTCTAATTTGTGGTTTCCCTTTTTTTTTTTATTTTTCCCTTCCATTTATTTTTTTGTTTTTTTTTTCAATTGGGCATTTCATTAACCGCTGCAACTCTTGGCCATTCCATTGATGTATGTTGACATAATTTGTGTTACAGGCCATGATAATGGGGCTTCGTCATATCTTGCATTAAGTGAGCTTGGTAAGCCTAATGCAACAGGATGGGAACTAGCACTTGTAACTACGCCAAGCAACAATACAAGCACACCAGTTCAAAGCAAATTGGTTAGTTTTCTTTTACTCCCCGAGATCTTCAATTTATGGTGTCCTTTTTGGTTACACAAGCAAAGATGAATTGGATGAATTTAAGCTTTAAGAAAGATATTGAAACAGATTGATCTTCAGATTTTGGGTTCTTATGCTTCTTGGTTGGGTTTTCAAGACTTCAAATGAGGCTTGTCTGTTACTGATTAGGTTCCATTACAAATGTTGCATTTAAGTGCATTCATTTGTTATCTTCTGCTTGGCTGATCCGGTAGTGAACTTTCAATCATGTAAGCTGCAGGTACAAAGGAACCGAACCTGAGGCAAATTTGATCCTCGTTTTACTTTTGATCATTGGATCATCATGCTCCGACATTGTATGAGCACATCTTAAAACATTTTTCCTTTTGACTCAGGATCGTGTTTTGGTTATTGTGTCAGGCTGGCGGGTTTGACCGGCTATTGCTTGATAGCTTGTATGAAGATGAAGGTGCAAGGAGACAGTTGCAATTGCAGAATGCAGGGTATGGATATGGTGGGATGGCAGCGGAAAATCCGTTTGAACAGCAGGACCCATTTGCTATGTCCAACAGCATAGCGCCACCTATGAACGTGCAGATGGCAATGATGGCTCAACAGCAGCGTCAATACCAACAGATGCAGATGATGCAGCAACAACACCAATCGACGACGATGGTTCCTCATCAATATCAACCTCATTATCCTCCACAACAGATGCAGCAGATGGATTCTTCCAACCCCTTTGGGTATCCATTTCCAACAACCCCTCAAAGTTCAGTGCCCCGGCAGGGAAACCGTATAAATCACATGCTACTTTAGGGGTCAATTTCCTTGTTTTTTGTGGGTTCAACATTTTCTTTAGTCCTTCGGACTAGGCAAAACTTTTCGGTTTTTTCGACCCATCATCATTTGTTCACTGGGTATATAATAAACTCAAGTCGTTTTTGCATTGGAGGACGTTGGATCCCTTTGGCCCTCGACGAATGGATGTACAATTCTATCATCTGACAAGAGGATCGGACATTGCTTGTCCAGTGTGTGTGTGTGTGTACAAGTCAACCGATGCATTACTTCGAATTAAAAGTCCCACTCTCATTTCTCGTTTGATGAAACCCGCCGGCTGAAATTCACGTGGAAATTGTTGGGGTTTTCTACTTCTCGTCAAATGTCCCGTAGAAAAATGATTCTTTGAAAGCACAAATAAATAATCCCAAATGCAAACGCATACGTTGACCGTCCGATTGACTATTCCTACCGTAGGGTCACGTTAATTTGTGTTAATTAAATCTGTTATTTGAACTGGACTCATTAATGTCACGTAATATCGACTTACTGTGATAAACATTATCGTATCTCTTGATATAAATTTTTTAATTATTAAAAAATAAATATATGATAGTAAAATAATTTAATTTTGTAAGATTCAAATAATGAATGTGTAAGGCAATTAAGCAATCATAAAGCCAAACGAGGGTACATTCGTACTTTCAAAGGCGTTATAATTCAAATGCTCGAGGATCTCGATTCAATTTACCCGAAATACCCTCGTGAACCGCCCTCGACCCCCCCCCCCGGGGCGCCTCTCTGTTTTTATAAAAAGGCTCTGCTGCTCATGATTGGCCCACCACCACTTGTTCGGTTTGCCGTAACTCTTCAGGGTGGGAAAACTGAAACCAAGAAGAAGGAAGAAAGAAGAAGAGGACCCCATTGTTAATTAATCAAGATCTACCCTACACTCTCTTTTCGGGTCTGGTTGATTCTTTGATCGCTATTGTTGACTGATGGCATTATTGTTTGTTCTTCTCGGAAGCTTTTTTTTTTTTTCTTTCTTTCTTTCATGGAAGAGACTCGATTCACGGTGGAATCTTGTTCGGTCAATGTGATCGGGCTTTCAAGATTCTGGCGATTCCTTTCGAAGTATCTTCTGTTACTATTTAAAGGTAGACTGCAAGAGTTTTGAATGGTTGAGTTTACGAGGTTTAAATTGCTTTTTAATTTAATTTTTATTTTTTCTAAACTCGGTGATTTTTTTTTTTTAATCTTTTCGTCGGCATTTTCCACTTTTAGTTTATTCATCTAGACCTGTCTTCCTGTTTATATTTCTTTTCTTTTCTTGATTATTGGTTATTATGTTTCCCTTTGATGTGTTAGACAGGAAAAGATCCCCTGGATATTGTGCAACGCATGATTTATGTGCAGAATGCTGGCAAAGGGGTTAGTTATGAATTGCCCCCTACCCGGGTTCTTGACTTCATGGCTGTTCATGAATTGTCCCCAATTGGTTGTTGAATTGTGATTACGTCTGTTCTTCTCGAAATCTTTCTCTTCAAGAAACAATACAGGTTCGATTTATGGTATGATCTTAATCTGGACCACTTAAAAATATCAGTTGCCTTTAGGATCCTGGTGGTGGCCTTTAAGACTCTCGTAATATAAGTTCAATTTATCGGTTTCTGTTTGGAAGAAAAAGTAGAGGATAGTGAATCTTTGGCCTTTTGAGATTCAGTATGCCTGTACGAATACATGCAGTTTTTACCCATATGTGTTAACTTTAATAACTATACAGAATCATTTGCGTTAATGTGATAAAGAATGGGATATTTTAGAAAATCACCAAATTCAGAGTTGTATGAAGGATTTGACCATCTTATTGAGGAAAGAGTGATTCGAATCAGAAGACAGGCACTGGGAGAACAGGACCCAAGAGAAAAACTGTAGCTTATATAATCGTCTTCTTTACCATTTACTCTTTTTCATTCCAACAGCACCCCCTACATTAAAAGATGATGCAGCTGCAAGCTTTAGGCCTTCTATCCTCAATGCTGAGCTGCATTGTTTAGTCTAAGAGGGGACTCTAAATTTGGGTGGTTGCAGATGTCAAACCGGAGCTCTTATACCATTAGGACGATGGCTCTCACAAAGCATGCGAAGGGCAGCTGCTCCTCCTTGTCCACCTAGGCCCGCTGCTGTTGGGGCTGAAAATACTCCCGTTGCTGCAAGGCAGAATGAGCATGCTGCTCTGGCAGGTACTTTCCTTTTTCCTGAATTCTCAGCAAGCATGTTTCTAGTGTCTTCATGGAGTGTTTGGGATGGGTGGACCTTCGTATAGTGGATGTCCCCAATCCCATCTGTGTTTCTGTTGTCCTACTACCCCACCAAGGGACAGAGAGAGAATTTCTGGTATGGGAGGCTCTGATGCAGTTGAAGTGCCTTTGACGAGGAAGACATGTTCTACCTTAAACTGTCTTCTGTAACGTTCCTCAAGCTGTACTTGTTCTCGTGGTACCATACTCATATCCCAACTCCAAATTTATCTACTCTCTGCAGTAAACAGTGCATTTCTTTTGACATTTGGCAAGAATGTAAGTAGGCTTGATTATTTCGCTGCAATGTTATGGAGACAACAATCTAACTTCTGCACATGGAGGATAAAAGTTTTTTTTTTTTTCCCTTTTCATTAATTGCATGTTGCCATTAAATCAAGCCTGTACATTATTTCATTCCGCTGTTCCCTGCCAACAGAAACTTAAAACTTTTCCCTGATTACTTGCCGTGACAAATTGATGCAGAGGAACAAGCTGGGGCAGAGAATGGGAATGGCTCTGCAGAGGATGGCGACCCAGCAAGTGAGAATGAAAATGTGTAGGGAACAGGGTGGAGGAAATGGTGGTAATCATTGGTGGGGAATTGTGAAGGAGACTCAGTTGATTGTCTTCTCCCTGGCTTCCACAATCTAGACCAGAAGAATGTACCCAAGCCAAAACCGAACCCGTTGAATCGACTAGAAGCAGAATTTTCTTTTCCTTTCTTTTCTTTTCTTTTTGGGTCCTCGTTGGAATAAGACGAAGAGTATAGCCCTTCTTTACAGGCATGTTTCGACAAATACCATGTATTTGTGCAGACATGACTCCACCTCCAAGTATGGTTGCGATATTAAGAAAAACCAATTAAATCTATAAATTGTACAATAGAATTATTTTATTATTATTATTATTTTTTTTATTTTTATAAATTTTATATTTTCATTCTCAAAATCACCCCCAAATAACATTTTGAGGATTGTGTATTGGAAATCAAGGAGCTGATTCGTTTTTTTTTTTTTTTCTTGTTTTTTGGGCTTTATTTTTGTTGGTACAAATGACCAGGGTTTTGTTGAATACGTCTTGTATGGATGGGACGTGCTTCACTCCAATTTTCAGACGTTTGGTTAATATCGTTTCCCTCACTTCACTGGCCTTCACATTATTCTACACGGCCTCCTCCGTCCCCATATCCTTCTGCGAACGAGTAACGAATAATAACAGCATTCCAACCTTCGAGTTTAATTTCACGGAGAAAAAGCGAAACTGATGGCAGCAGGTGCGGCAACAGCAAGATTATTCCTCGTCTCAGGCCGTCCTGTGAGTAATCTCTCTCTCTCTCTCTCTCTCTCTCTCTCTCTCTCTATCAAGTTACATACATAGATGTAGCATGCAGTTTGCACAACATTAGATGATGATGAGTATGTGGAATTGTGATATTTGAATGCAGGGAGTGGGCAAAACCACTCTAATTGTCAGAGTGTTTGAGTCCCTCAAATTGTCCAACCCCAACTTGAAGGTTCAGGGCTTCTTTACCCGTAATGTCCTGTCCTCTCTCTCTCTCTCTCTCTCTCTCTCTATCTCTCCCAATTTCTCTGTTACTCCTTTTGCCTTATTATATAAACAGTAACGCAAATCTTGATTGTTATCCTGATATATATGTATTTAAATAAATCTTGATAGGCGAAATTAGAGAAGGAAGTGGCAGGGTTGGCTTCGAAGTTATAACTCTAGACGGCCGTAAAGCCCCGCTCGCCTCTTCCAAACCCATTTCTCAGTTACTACTTCACTCTCTCTCTCTCTCTCTATTTTTTGTTACTCTGATTATAATCTTGATTTTTCCTTTTTTCCCCCCAAAAGGTGTGAGCTAATTAATGTATATGCTTTATTGCAATTGCAGTCCAGAATCTTACAGATGGCCTGCTGTGTCCAAGTATAAAGTGGATGTCAAGTCCTTCGAGTCATTGGCATTGCCTGAGTTGCAGGTCAATCACACCTTTTTGTGGATGTTTGCTTCTCTCTCTCTCTGTTTTTTTTTTTTTTTTCCCCTCTCTTTCTAGGTTAAGATTAAGTAATATGTTAACTTTGGCATTTCAGGTCAATCACACCTTTTTGCGGATGTTTGCTTCTCTCTCTCTCTGTTTCTTTTTTTTGTTCTCTTTCTAGGTTAAGATTAAGTAATATGTTAACTTTGGCATTTTGTTCTCTGATTTGCTTCACGAGTGAAGTGGAAGTTTGGCAATACAGAACTCGATTAATACGCATGTTAAGCCACAGTAGCCGGTTATGGTCCTGCTTTTTTTGCACGAATTGGGGTCTTCTTCACTGCAAACTTTTGTTTACAAGATCTGAACTTCATTATCAGAAAACACCATGCATATGTTCGCCGTTGATTTTGTAAACATAAGTTTGTGCCCACTCTGTTACTGATGCCCTCCCCCCTCCTGCTGCTATGATTATGTAATAGGCTATTTATGGTATATTGTTCTCTGAGTTGCTTGTGGGAGTTTTGAAATATGGATCTTGTTTAGCAAACAAATTAAGATGTCTGTGACATTATCCCTATAATTTCACTTGAATCTGGGGCTTTCTTGGCTGCAACTTTTTGTTTGCAGGACACAAAATTGATTATGTGAAACCCTCTGTATATATGTTTGCCTTCATTTTTAATTTTGTACATGGTGCTGTTCTGTTATTAGGTCAGAGAAGACACTGGTCTCTTCATCATTGACGAAGTTGGCAGAATGGAATTGTTTAGTAAACCATTCATCGATGCTGTTCAAAATGTTCTGGAATCAGATGTTCCAGTTTTGGCTACTATCCCTGACCAGAGACATGCGGGTGATGCGCCCATAGGTAGACTTGCCCAATACATTTTGTTTCCCGTTTTATGCCGTTTGGAGTGTATTATTTGCTTATGGAATGCAACTGATATCATTGTTATTACTCTTAACAGCAATAGTTGTTTAGAATGAAATGGAACAGAAACATAAGAGTTTTAGCAGTTCATTCCCCGTTTGGATGTGATAAAGCTGTTTTAATTGCTGCAGTTGCAAGGTTAAGGAATCACCCTGAGGCCAGCCTTGTCTACATAAGCCCGAGTAATAGGGAAGCTGTTAAAGATGAGATCTACAACAAATTGGTTAATTCACTCGGTAAGCATTAGTTCCTGCACTGTTATGGAGTTTCAGCTCATCCCATGTGTCTGACTGAATGAAGTGCTGTACTTTCCGACCAGAACTCCAAGTTGTCAATATGTTCGTTTTGTGCAAGTCTTGTATAAGGTACGGGGAGTATATGGTTGCAAAATGTATGTTAGACGTTCTATGACCTATATAGTTTCTTGTTAGTTTTGAATGCACAATCCATCAATGTAATTTACAGAGGATTGCAAACGGGTATTCTTCTTCCTTTTATTTTGAAAAGTGATGTACAAGGGATATGGCAATATGAGGGTTTTAAAATTGTAAAAAGTCTGATGCATCCATGAGTGAAAGTAAAGTTCGTTCTAGCCGACCGGTCGGATGACCGGGATATCTCGGTCGAACGACTTGTTCGGCGCAAAAGGATGTTTATCGTCCACAAGAGGCAACCCTCTCAGGAACTCCATTGTTCGCTGCATATCCTTCTGGGGCCATGGCATCATCATCAAGAAACGGAAGCGCAAGTATCCTCAGCTGGGCTTTTTGAACGAACTTGGCGATGCGCTTTGGTTACACCAAAAATGTTAAAAAAAAGAGTTGCAGTGTTGCACAATGAGTTCTGGTGGGCTGAGCCAAAACAAAGTCCATAGGAATCATGTTACTTCCAAGTGCCTAATATGGCCTATCTGACGCAGCAACCTAGCACCCTCCCTCGTCGCCATCATCTCATCCTTGCATAAGCCTTGAAAACGACAGAATAGCTTAGCTATTTGAGTTCTTGGCGAGTCAATTCAATCCCAGTGTTTGGGTCTTTTGACGATTCATGCATGGCATTCAGCACAAAGATTGCCGTTTGGGGTCTAACATTTATTTTGGCGGTGAAAATGTCAAGCTGTCAAATGAGTCCAGGTAGCTATTTCAGGATTCGGGTTAAGTTACTTCTCGGTTTGATTTATGAAGACTTTCACTAACTTTAGAACACCCAGTTTGGCTATTTCAGGATCAAGATCGATCCAATTCTAAAACTTCTACAGCTTTTGGGGTCAAGTTCTTTTGCTTCAGGATTTAAGGTCGTAGCTGCAGCTTAAAATTTTCAGGTTTATGGAAGTTGAATTGGCCGGGGGAGTCAATTTTGGGACCTCTAATTAAAAGGACTGATGTAGCATGGCGAAGTAAATTTCGAGATTCAACGGCATGTAACCTGATAGATAAAAGAAAATGTAGAGTATAACCATGGGGTCGTAAGCCAGCCATGGCCGAGTGAGCTGTCTAAACTATATACAAAGAGAAGCAAATATAAGTTTGTACTTACAAGCATGACCCTCTGAAAATTACACAAAATCACTTCTTTTCAGAAAAATATAAGAAAACAAAATGCTAAGGCCAAGCACTCACTTTATTTTGCATTAAAAGAATAGTAATTAAAAAGGCATATATAAATTATATATACATAATCAAAGTTCAACTCACATCTCGGATAAAAGATTGCTAATTTTTCGGAGCTCTGTAATAGCTGTCATAGCAGTGACTTGTCCTTTTCCAACCAGAACATTTCTGGAGAAATTCTCCAATGAACCAACCTGACCCCGTTCTTGCTGGAAAACGGATTCAATTACCTGCAAAATCAATAACCAGAAAAGGCTCAGCATCAATGACGACATTGCACGCTGAAGGATTTCTTTTTCCCCCTCGCTCCCCAAGAACTTCCGAGGGAAAGCTATTTTCCACCCAGATGACATCGATAGGGTAAAAAAGGCGAAAAAACAAGAGTCTATTCTGGAGGCATTGTGTATGTTACCTGAATATGTTCAAGCATAGACTGGCCAAGATTCTTCAGAGTACCCATCACATTCTGATCCATGGCATCACCTTTCCCACTAGTGTTTGAATTACAACGTCCATTGGCAGAAGAAGAGCCTGTAGTACTGATTCGATCACCATCATTGGCAGATAATGCAGCTTCAGGTGGCCCACTACCTTCTTCAGAAGTCCCTTCACCTGCAGTCTTGCGTCCAAACTTCCAAACCCATTGGAACTTACCTGAAGGAAGCTTCTGATCTTTTGAACCTATCACTGGTTTTACACTAGGCTCTCTGCTGCCCTCAGAATTGAGAGAGGGAATACCAGGGGAATGAGAAACAGGCAGTGTTGAATCTTCTTGGATAGACTCGACATGGCCCTCACTTATGTTCACAGACAGATTTGAGGCAACGCTACTTTTCTCCAAGTCATTTTCATGGTCATTAGCACAACTATGAGGACTAGACGGTTCTGAGAATACCAATGAGTTCTCACTGCTACAATTGCCACTTAGACATCTCTCGTCAGCTGTGCAAGAATACTCATTATCAATGCCATCTTGTCCTTCCATCCCAACCCCAGCAAGCAGACAGTTCTTGCTTGAAACCTCATGACAGGCTGCTTTCTCAGTATCTGCATCAAGTTGAAGCTCATGGGATAAATCATCTGGCAAACTATGCCCAACAGATGGCCTTTGGTGCTCCTTGTGACTCCCAAGTTTTGCTGGGGAGGGGTCAGATTCTGCTCTAGATAGGCCACTTAGACATCTCTCATCAGCTGTGCAGGGATACTCATTATCAATGCCATCTTGTCCCTCCATCCCAATCCCAGCAAGCAGACTGTTCTTGCTTGAAACCTCACGGCAACCTGCTTTCTCAGTATCTGCATCAAGTTGAAGCTCATGGGATAAGTCATCCAGGAAACTGCACCCAACAGATGGCCTTTGGTGCTCCTTGGGACTCCCAAGTTTTGATGGGGAGGGGTCAGCTTCTGTTCTAGATAGGATCAATCCTGCTTTTCCCAACCATCCAATTTTCCGGTTTGGAGTTTTCTTTTCTGGGCTGCCTTGACAGAGTCCTTCATCTTTGTGCAAATCTCTCCATTTCTCTTCCCAATAGCTGTCACGAACCATGTTTAAAGGATTTTTTGGAGAAAGAGCATCGGATGAAATGCTGTGACTTCTTGTCACCAGTGATTTACTTCGGTTGTGATACCCCTCATCAAATAAAGGAGGTGAGGGAGAGATATTAGTCTCCAATGCAAGAACCTGTAAAGACTTTGCTTTATTTATCAGTTTCTTCAAATCCACATTTTCAGTAAAATTCAGTAGTCTCTGAAGACAGGTAGTTGCATTCTCAGTGGCAAGCAGGGAAGATCTCAACTGAAGTATCATAGAAACTGCCATAGCTGAGATCAGTGCTCCTCGAGGTGAATTAACAATTTTAAACTGGAAGCCTGGATTGTATTCAGAACTGGTCTCAAAACTATTATTATCTGCAGCAAATATTTCATCCCAGATCAACAAAAGGTTTTTGAGAGGAAATTCTCGTCCAAACAAAACCCGCAACCAGCGAAGTGCAAAATACTGGGGTTCAACACCAAGCTCAACTAGGTGGCTGTATAAAGATGGATCTACAACAGAAAGCAAATGATACAATGCAGAAGAAGCTTCAATCACAGGAGGTAAGGCAGAATGGGATCCAACAACAGGGGAAGGAGAGAAAAAATTGGCCATGGCAACCGAACCATGACACCCATTCATCAAAGCATCAAACATACAGTAAGCATCATGTTCCATGAATTTCTCAGATAAGACAATGCCCAGTTCACCTTCAGCCCCATAAGCATCGGAAAGCAGCACAACGGTTTGAATCTTAGGATCCAGCTCCAGCAGACTCCTAACTTTTACAGCATTACCCTGGGAGCCAATCTCATCTCCCATTGAATCAAAAAAATTTTTGAAATCAAAATTGTATGTAAGGTCACTTTCATGCAATGGTAAGTCATCAAATTTGTCGGTGAAATGCTCTTCATATTGCTTCCGCACTTCGGAGAGATGTTCCACATCAACATGAAGGACATATAATAAAGGAGCCAAAAGTTCATGCACACCTGTAAAGGAAATGAGAGAGACAGAGAGGGGGAAGAAAATCCATAAGAATTTCTACAAGACATTTGCCTAAATTGATGAAGAACAATTATGTACAACAGAATGTTGGTGTAATATTGGTCATGATTTCACTTCTTTGCAGCATCAGCATGCTAGTGATTGTGCTTCTTTGAGGTAATTTTGTTCCACTGTTTTTATGCGAACAGATTTCAACATATGCTAACTCATTTGAAATATCATTATAAACATCAACTTTTGACTTGTTACTCGCACATTTCTGAGCCTCAATTGCAATTAAACATTTCAAAAGGAGCATGTAAAGCTAAATAGCAGTCCCAGTTGGGCTATCAGGAACAATTTACTAGTTAAAGAGTATAACATTACCTTGTCTATAACCACACTCTGGATTTCTAAGGCACCACAGTAACAAGATTCTTCTCAACATCCCTTGGCATCCAGGTGTCTGGAAATAGCTCCCATGTTCCGGGTATAAACGAGACAAATCCTGGTCAACAGTTTTCTCCAGTTCAGCATTCCGAAAGAAGCGTCCCCACGTACTATCTGCATATAACAATTGACCACATAGTTACCATTTGCCAAGGCTGTTGCCTGCGGGAATAGCAGACAAGTCTTCCATGTAAAAAGATTCTATATGTCCCAAACCAAATGCAATCCCAAGTTGCAAACATCAAATACGCGGAGGAAGAACACAGTAGAGCGGCCAGCAACAAAAGAAGGGTTACCTGGGTTTTGTGAAAGCGGATTGTCAATAACAAGATCAGGTGAACTGCTTCCATCCTTTTGAATAGGAGGATCAACCAGGAGACGTCTCCTTAAAGCAGCATATCTAAATAAAACAATGAGATAGAACGCCTGTTTTAGATTGCTAAGATACAGCCATCACTCTAAACAAGGCAGAAACAATTGCCATGATGAATAATCTTAAAATCTCTCTCTGTTTTTCTTTTTTTAACTTGCAAGAAATTGCATTGAAAACAGCCTCAAGATAGAAGGGAAAAACAACATAAGACTTCAGGAAACAAAAAGCCAACGGTCTACAAAACGTAATCAACGTCGAGAACCTAAATTTCTGATATTAGAAACGAAAAAGATCGTGAATTTATATGATTTTTCAAAACAAAGAAAGAAAAATAAAATTATATATATATATATATATATAAACAATAAAGCCCCAGTGGAGAAAACAAACAAAAGGGGAATAAAAAGAAGGCAGAAAAGAAACCTCCGGCGAGAATCGGCGGTGACTCTCCGAAGATCATCGATTGAAGAAGAAGAAGAAGAAGAAGAAGGAAGAATCCCGAGATCGATACGCCATTGAACGCCTCTTAGATTAGGAAAACGACGCCCATTCTCGTCGCCGCCTGACTTTGAACACGACAACTCCGGCGACTCCTTCTCAGTTGCAGCCGGCGGCATGATGATCAAAATTAACTCTAGATTAATAACATGAAATTCGACAACACCCCACTAAAAACAAAGCAAAACCCCAGGAATTATAGCTCCATGCACGAAAAGAGAAAAGCTGATACAGGCAAATACAAATGTAATTTTGGGAGGGCTCAACAGAGAGGGACAAGGACTATGAAAATATTTATTTAGTCAAAAATGTTAACAGTGCTGTAACTCTCCTAATTTAACTCTTTTATTTCTTAGACCCATCTAACTCCCATACAATTTTTTAGGTGGAGTGTTGTTTTTTTTTTTTTAATTTTATTATTATTATTATTTTGATTTTTCAATTTTGACGGTAACCCCAGATCAAATTAGTTTTAGTATTATGACTAAATTTTAATTATTTTTAACGTCATTTTTATATAATAAAAAATTAATTTTATTGATTTAAATATATTTTATAATAATAATAATTAAAATGCACACAAATAATATAAATATTAAATCTTACTTATAAACCACATGATTAATCAGTATAAAAAGTTTGTGGAATTGCTTGCTTGCGCCACATTTATTTCTCCTTCTTAAGTTTACGTTTAAATAAAAAAATTAAAAAAAAAAAAGTCACTAATATTTTGTTGTACTCATTCATGGGGACTTTCTCGACTTTTCCATCAAAGAGAATTACACAAAAGAGAAAAGTTAGGAATATGATTTTTACTTTTGTTTTGAGACGCACTGTTTTTATTTATTTATTTATTTTTAATAGTATTTTAGACTTAAATGAATAGTGAGGGTTGGGGAATTTCATGCTTGACCCGTCTGTGCGGTGTGTGACCGGAACGGAAACAGAGTTTGAGTTTGTCCTCTTCCTTCTTTTTTTTTTTTAAATTCTTCGACACAATAATAATTAGCCATTAATTGTTAGGTATTAGAAAGAATAAGAAAAAAAAAAAAAAAAGGAAGAAGAAGAAGAAGTCATAAGTACGAAAATATTATAAGAGGGTCCCAACTAAATCGCACGTAACGTGAGAATTAAGGGAGGATGAAATAACTTAATTTTCTGAAGCTCTTCCAACGCACAAAGCTTTGATGGGTCATGTGGTTGAATTTGTTTCTTTCGTAGATCATATTATTCCAGTTCGACAACAGCCACACCAATATTATGTTAAACATTTTCCATATAATATAAATATATGTATTGGCATTTTTCCTGTCCTGGAATTTCTTTCCTGGCAAGTAGTTATTTTTATTCGCATTTAACAATTAGCTGTGATCCGGTTGCTCGTTTTTCTATGTTTAGCAAAAGAACGTATCGTCCTCGAAAAATAAAGTATGGCCGATCAAGTGGAGCAGAAACGATGGATTTGAGATGAATAGTTTTACCAATTTTTGCGTTTTTTTGGTTAAATTCATTTTGCACCGTATTGTTAAATAAAATGGGTGTCACTCTCTTGGTTTAAAAGTACGGTTGGAGAATAAAAAAAAAAAACAGAGAGAGAGAGAGAGAGAGAGAGAGAGAGAGAGAGAGAGAGAGAAATAAGTTGCTTGAGTCGATAAAAAGCTTGTTTATTTTACATAACGTGCAATTAATGGAAAAATTGAAGAGAATAATAGACAAATCGATGCTAGAATGTGGAAGCATATTCTATGGCATCGGGGTCCTTATTGTAGGCATAATGGGAACATTCGATTTAGGAAGGAAAGTCCACCAAAGACTAAGGAGATAAGCAATTGTGGGGTTAACCTAACGTTACAATAAGCAATCGTAGAATTTTGGATGATTTTGAGTTTAATTTTGAATCGAGTTGTACTAACAAATCAGAATTTCTCTTAATAAAAAGAAAATTTCTCAAAATTGGTAACAAAAAACAACTACTGGATTTTTTTTTCTGTAATCAGACTCAATTGGTCAAAGACTAAAAGAAGGGATTATGGTTGGATAGTTCTGAGCATGGGGGACTTAAAAATGTATATTTTGTGAAATATTGGGGCCTCAATTCCTCTCTCTATTCGCCCAGTAAAAATCTTCCGGGAGCCTCGCGGACAGTATTCTCTATTTTTCCTCGTTTACCGTTCGTTATTTAATTTTTTTTTTCCATGAAACATATTTTATTTATTCAAATAATTTGGTTGGTAGATAACCCCAGGAGTGAAACACGGGGGGGGGGGGGGAGAGAGATTGCAGATAATTGGGATTCTTTGGTAGGCTTGAACATCAAAGCAAAATGAGACCTTAGAAATAGCAGTAACAGATGCCAATCAATGCATTATTGGTACGTACTTTGGATACACCTTTGAACCAATACTGCATGTTTCATCCTATCAGCGATGGAGCAAGAACTTCTAGCAGTAGGGACAAAGAAAAAAGTGGGAACCAAAATTGAGTGGGGCCAATATAAATATTAGTTGAGAAAAAACACAACAAATAACAATAAAATGAGATTGAATTTCGAATTCTAGTGGGGCATTATGTAATCAAGCTCACCATCCATCCTCTCTCTCTCTTTATCTCTCTCTCTCTCTCTCTAGGCATGTCTTTTCATCACCATTGTTATATGTACAAAATGTGTATGCCTTCTTCCGCCTGCTGCATTGCTACTTCCAGGTTCTCTGGCCATTGCCACGAGACTATTCCCATTTTGTTTCCATGCTTGGCTAAGTCTGAGCTGATTAAGATGCTCGCGACAGAGAATATCCTTCAATTTGATGTTCATAACCTACTGTTACTTTTACGTCCAAATTCTCCTCTCCATCCTCCGCCGCCTCCTCTCGCTCTCAGCATTCAAACTGTGTTTGCAAAACACCTTTTCGACTCGTGGATGGCTGAAAGCGATACTTAGTGAATCACAAAGGACAAATCTGTTTTTTGGTAATATATATATATAAAAATTATCATATTTATAAATTATAATTTAAAGTAAATTATTATTATTATTATTATTATTATTATCATTTAATTTCTCATTAAAAAATTATTAGATAAAAATTATTAAATTTAAGTAAATTTTTATGATTAATTTTAATACTAGTAAATTTAAAATTTAATATTATACCATTCAATTTAATATTCCATTATAAAGAATAAATAATAAACAAAAGTATTGAAATTTTAGAAAATAAAAAAATAAAATTATAAGATCACGAATTAAATTACTAATTTGACTAATATTAAATTGTAATTACTTGTAAGATATTTTTAAAATAATAATAATAATAATTAATTGTTACGAAAGACGCATCGATTATGAAACGTAGCTGACTCGTCTTCCCCTCCTCTGCAATTCACGCCGCATCTCTCATCTTTATCGACGTAGAGACGCCATTCGCTCGTATCTTTGGGGTCAACCTATTGATCGTTAGTCAAAAATGTAACAGGCGATGATGGCTGCGCCCAAAGTTGACGACATCCTTTATTTACACACGACACCATCTTCTCTCTCTTTTCCTTTATTTTAGGATTGCGAGCGTGCACTCTGTAATCTTTGATAATGTAAAATTAACGCAAGAACACTCTGTTTCTGTACAAAATTGAAGCCCACTAGATCTTACTTAGTTACCCACCCGATTGATGGAGCCATGTCACCGACTAATTCAGAAGAGATCATTTGGCAAGACAAGTGTGTTGAAATTTTAGATATGACTTGTACAATTAAAGAATTATATATATATATATATATAAAGTTATATAATTAGTTTCTTAAAATTTTAACTCGTATATTAATCTCTAATGCACATGTTAATCAAACCCGAGTTTGTTGCTCTAGAAATATCAAATTAAGAAACGATTTAACTGATCAAAATGCCTGATTACTGGATGACGCCTGGCATATCAGTATCCGAAGCAAGTGAATATCTTAATAGTTCTCGTTGATTAAGCTGTAAGGCAGAATAAAATACGAGAAAATTCTTGGAACATGATCCGGGGGGGGGGGGGGTTGGTTTGGTTGAAAATCTCCCATCGTTGCCATCAATTTTGGGTTGGGTGGAGATTCCATGCCCGCTTCATTTTCTACCGGAAAACAAATAAAAGCTTCTAAAATCCCATTTATTTTAATCATCAAACTCAGCATATTCGTCCCTTGTCCGCACGGTTCTTTTCGTTAACGAGCCTGTTTTTGGTGCTTTACCTCTTGGATTATCATCGATATGCGAATATTGTTTGGTTTTTGGTAACAGAGAACAGATACAAAATTATTCATTTAGGCACGCGCTTTCCAATCCTGCAGCCTCCTCCGCAGGGTAGGATGCAATTTAGAATGGTCGAGAAGGGAGAAAGAGCTGGGCAACCGCGTGGTGTGCCAGTTTATTATCATCCCGTCTCCGGTTTGGCGTGGCATGGAATTTTAGGCGGATCACAGAAATATGAAAACACAAATCCGTTGATGAAACATCACTTTAACATCTAATTGGCCCACGAAAGTGGTCGAATCGTCTAATGGAACCACAGAGAACTAGAAGAAATTAAGCAATAATTAACAAGTTTTTTTTTTTGTTTATAAATAATTTTTTTTTAAAAAAAAAAAAAAACGTGGGGCAGTAGAGAGTGTGCAAATTCTGCGTTGCTCCTCTCAGTCTGGCAATTTATTGATAAATTTTAGTTCCCAGTCAGGATAATGAACTATAATACCATCTAATTTGCTTTATTAAAAAATAATAACAAGAATGAACTGTGCTCAGCGCCATCAATTCGTGGTCTTAATTGTCAATTTAACACACCATCGGGTATTTTAGTAGCTAATCTAGCTCTCCCCGTACCCCTATTCGTTGCAAAGAGCTGGCAGGGACGATGACGGCAGCAACACCCCCCGAAAAATATTTGCAGATCACCGACCGACAACTGCTTCGAGACCACCAAAAAACTGTTTAGTTTAAGGGTCCGGTGGGACCACGATGATCTATTTTAACTTGCGTTCTGCGTTCAGTATGATTTATACGACGCAGAGGAATCCCGACGTTCGGTTTGCCAAAAACTTGTTTGGCTCGTGAGTTTCGTGCTTGGGTTGCCGTAATGTCATTTAAGCTGCGTTCCCTCGAGTTGTCGCAATGTCGTTTAAGCCGTGTTGGGGATTGCGGCCGTGATTTAGAAAACCGTAATAAATTCATTATATTATATAGAATAATTACAATTTAATATTACGTAAAAAGAATTTTATAATTATTTTTTATTTTATTTGAAATTTTTTAGTTATATATATATTATAAAAAATTACTAAATAAGCAGTTATATTTATTAATAATATATGTAACCGACAGTTTATCAATGGTAATATTAAAATTTGATGACAATCCCAAACAGAACTTTAGGCCGCTATCGACCGTCACATTAACGGACCTCCAATGATCATTTTTTTTATATATATATATTTTTTTAATTTTTCCTATTTTACTGAAGAATGAGGAGTCATTCTGCACGGACGGACTACATTACGTTGATCAATTTTCTGGACGGTGCAGCGGCTGATCATTTGAGACGAGCGTCTTTTTTTTTTTTTTTTTTTTTTTTTGTGGGGAATTTCCGGGCCTAATATCTGACCCAAAGCGTAGAGTTCTGGACGGCACTGCAAGCTTGTCAGCGTATGTAGTGGAATGTGTACTTACCCAACTTCTTTGGGCTGTCTCTCTCTCTCTTTTTTTTCAATGAAAAAACACTTACTGGGCCTTTATTGGGATAGACCATCTTCTCTACCCCACGTAATTGTCTCTTGTTTTTAGCCAAAATCTGCGGGTTCCTGTGGAAACCAGTCCTTACAGGCAAAAAATTTAGAGGATATGATCAAACTCTGCGGGTTGCTGTTGAAACCAGGAAAGCAGTCCTTACAAGCAAAAAAATTTGGAGGATATGATCAAAATCTAGCCAACCTTGAAATAAATAAATCGACAAAAAGAGAGATAAGCACAAGCAAAGTCACGGTCAAATATTCAATTTTAATATCCACTAGTTTCAATGTGTAACAACTCATCGGAGATCCACAGAAAGAGGCTAATATGTCTACTTATTTTATTTTGAAATATGCAGCAAATTTATTGATGTGATCATCATCTAACCCTTATAAATTCTTACAAATAGCGATTTAAATCCAGTACTTATTAATGCACTCAACTTTAAAGAATCAAGATGGTTTTCTCGCCGATAGTGTTCATTTTCTTTAGCTGTGTTCCCCTATTCTTCGCACGCACTTCCACGGCACAAACATCATTCAGGCCGGAAGCACTTTTCCTTCCAGTATCAAAAGATGCGTCAACCCTCCAATACCTTACCCAAATTCGCCAAAGAACTCCACTAGTGCCCGTCAAGTTGACCCTTGATCTTGGTGGCCAGTTTCTCTGGGTTGACTGCGAACAAGGCTATGTCTCATCCTCCTACAAATCTCCACACTGCAAAACTGCACAATGCTTGCTTGCTAAGGCAAAGGATTGCATGCCTGTGTGCTATTCTGCACCCAAGCCGGGCTGCAGCAATAATACATGCCTGCTTTTCCCAGACAATACTCTGACACGAACTGCCATTGAAGGGGAGCTTGCTCAGGATGTTTTATCAATTCAATCTACGGATGGGTCCAATCCTGGTAAGGTTGTTTCGTTGCCTAATTGGCTCTTTGGTTGCGGGACGACGTCGCTCCTGAGAGAACTTGCCAATGGTGTTAAGGGCATGGCTGGTCTTGGCAGGACAAAGATATCACTTCCTTCTCAATTCTCTTCTGCTTTTAGTTTTGACAGGAAGTTTGCCATTTGTTTGAGCTCGTCAACAAATGCTAATGGTGTTGTGTTCTTTGGCAATGGGCCTTATGTTTTGCTTCCAAATATTGATGTCTCTAAGTCCCTTATTTACACCCCACTAATCGTCAACCGTGTGAGCACGGCATCTACTTACTATAAAGGTGAACCTTCATCTGACTATTTCATTGGAGTCAAGTCAATCAAGATCAATGGAAAACCTGTCTCATTGAATACACAATTGCTGTCAATTGACAAAGAAGGCTATGGTGGAACCAAGATTAGCACTATAAATCCTTACACAGAGATGGAAACATCAATCTACAATGCTTTCACTAGCGCTTTTATTAAAGAGTTAGTTAACATCCCTAGAACGGCGCCTGTTGCACCATTTGGGGTATGTTTTAACTCCACCCACATAGGCAGCACACGCGTTGGCCCAGCTGTGCCTCCCATTGATCTTGTCCTGCAGAGTGATAGCGTTTACTGGAGAATTTTTGGTGCAAACTCCATGGTTCAAGTTAGAAATGATGTATTGTGCCTCGGATTTGTGGACGCTGGAATCCGTCCCGTTACATCGATAGTCTTTGGAGGTCATCAGTTGGAGGACAATCTTCTGCAGTTTGATCTTGCCAATTCAAGGCTTGGGTTCAGCTCTTCCTTGCTGTTTAGACAAACAACTTGTGCCAACTTCAACTTTACCTCTAAAGCCTAAAGAATATTCTGAATTCTTAGGCATACTTATGAACTATTATGGCTGCTATAATATCTAAATGCGAGCGGCCTAATCAATAAGTGTTGTTAAGGGTCTGTATTTTTGTACCAAAAGGAAAAGGGAGCTTGCACTTTCTTTAGGAAAAGTTGGCGAATGCTTCGAAAATCATGGCATATGGCCATAAGCCTTTTCTTGCTTTATGTTTGAATAAGATAGTTTCTGTAGCTGCCTGCATAGCATGTGATGTGTTTGTGTTGCTTATCTGACACGAGGTACAAACACGACAATAGGACTAACAATCAACAAAGATGTGGAAGCACGGACTAGTCTCAAACTCTCACAAATTGGCTTAATTTATCGACGGGATAAACAGGAGTGCCAAACTCTAAAAGGAGTCAGCATAATCAAATGGGGAAAGGAAAACCCACCTCTAATCCATTCCCATCGCTCTAATTTTCATTTTAGTATTCTGTAATCTAGTACCCAGAACCCATCGCATGCTCTGCAAATAGCTGCAGAGAGAATTGCTGCAATGTTTTTCCTCTTTTCTTTTTTTTTTTTTTTCATTTTTCAATTTGTCTATAATTGGCTTACTTAATTTGTAGTGACCTATTTTTAAATTAAATAATTGTCATCTATGTTCAATCCGTTACAAAAGGGAAAAACAAAAGCGCCGCACGGGCGGTCATGTAAAACCTGTTAGACGTTCCGACGCTAACTGGGCCGTTCAGTGAGGCTCACGGGCAAAGATCAAGCTCTGTTCTTTATTGGGTGGATTGTGCTTCCAATGCTTATTGAGCTGTTTGGGCTTCCATGTTTCTCCTGCCTGCTACAATCGTCAACGACCCATTTCCCTGTACCGGCGGAAGAAGGGACATGGCGGCATGTGAGTCATGTAGAATTCCGGAATTGCAAACTTACAATAATTTTCTACATAACCGTTTTTTTCTTAAAAAAACAAGAAAGGGATTATCGCTCCAAACAACTATTACAGTAGGATGAAGAAAATCTTGTGAGGCAATAAATATTTCCAACGATACTAATCAAGATTTTCAAAAAATAAAATATAAGAATAATCAATTGACACTGAAGATCAGCAGAAGAAATGTCAGCGTCGCGTGTTCGTTTGATACGCTGGCTCGAGAGCTCTTTGTCAAGAGGTGTCATTCTTGAAGCTGCCCGCCGCATATAAATTAACTGCGCATCAGGCCACTAAGTCTGTAAATTTAATTGCCTATCAGTGTCTAACGATTCGTGTCAGATCCACAAGATTCTTATTATATCCACTTTCTCACCAACAATTTTCATTTTCTTTTACACCCTTCTTCTAATCTCGTGCCCATCCACAGCACAAACATCATTCAGGCCGAAAGCACTTGTCCTTCCAGCATCAAAGATTCATCAAGCCGCCGATACCTTGCCTGCACCAACCAAAGAACTCGGCTGACTGCCAGTGAAGTTAACTCTTGATCTGGTGGCAAAGTACGGATTGACTGTGACCAAGGCTATGTCTCATCTTCCTATAAACCTGTACTTCCCGGGTCAAAGAGTTGCATCCCTGAGTGCTATTCTCCACCCAAGCCATGCTGCAACAATATTATAAGTGCACTTATCCCAGATAACACCGTAACAGGCAATGCCACAGCAGGAGGGCTTGGCCAGGATGTTGTATCCATCCACTCTACGGATGGATCGAACCCTGGTGGGGTGGCCTCGGTGCCTGATTAGCTCTTCACTTGTAGGCAAGTGGGCAACATTCCTCCTGGAAGGTCTTGCCAATGGTGCCGAGGACATGGCTGGCCTTGGCACGACCAAAATATCACTTCCTTCTGGAGTCTCTTCTGCTTGAATTAAATGACTCGGAGAAACTTCATAAACAGCCCATGGCTGGCCTTGGCACGACCAAAATATCACTTCCTTCTGGAGTCTCTTCTGCTTAAATTAAAGGACTCGTGGAGAAACTTCATAAACAGCCCAACTAACAATTTTTAGCATGTCCTTGATCTCTTCAATCTTCGAATGTGAAAGATCACCCATAGCAAACTTCTCAAAATTTCCTTTCACTTCAATCAGGCTACAGGCTGACTCTTTCTTCAATCCACTTCCCTGCAGCATCTTTCTTGCCTCCGCAACACAATGCCACATCTCATCCGAAGCATAAAGGTTTGACAATAAAACATAGGGTGAAGTAGTCACAGGTTGCATTTTCAGAAGCTGTCTAGCCAAACGTTCCCCAATAGCAACATTTCCATGCAGTCTGCAGGCAGAGAGCAAACTTCCTAAAACAACAGGATTGCGACCATAAGGAAATTCCTTCATGTACTCTTCTGCTTTGTACAATCTCCCAGCTCGTCCCAGCAGATCAATAAGACAAGAAAAATGTTCTATGTCAGGAGAAATCCCATACCTCTGTTCCATGGAATTAAAGTAAACTTGACCCTCATCCACAAGCCCTGCATGATTGCAGGCTGCTAAAAGTCCAACAAACGTTACAGAATCTGGCTTTACTCCTGTTTCCTTCATCTTTTCAAAAAGTTCAATGGCCTTCCGTCCAAGCCCATGATTTCCAAACCCAGCAATGATGGTGTTCCACGAGAAAAGATTGCGATGGAGCATCTGGCCGAATATATGATATGCCTTTTCAATAGAACCACACTTAGCATACATGTTGACAAGTGCATTACCAACTCCAACATCTTGAAACAGCCTTGTCCGGATTAGATGGGCATGAATCTGCTTCCCATGGCATATTGATGCTAGCCCTGCAGCGGCAGCAAGTGCACTGGCAAAGGTAAAGCCGTCCAGCTTGATACCAGGTTCACTTGACATCTCTTTAAAGACGCTCAAAGCCCTTTCATGATCATTGCAATGAGAACAAGCAGTTATATAAGTGTTCCAAGAGATCAGATCTTTCTCTTCAATCCTTCTAAAGGCCCTCTCTGCCTCTTCTATGAGATGGAACTTGGAGTACATCATTACAATCACGTTACCAACAAAAGCAGAGTCATGAAGCTTAAACTTAATTGTTTGGCAATGCAACAGTAAACCCATATGCAAATCATTTGAATTAGAGCAAATACGCAACACTCCTGCAAAAGTAAATTTGTCAGGCACAAGACCCTGCCAATGCATCAGTTTGAACATTTCAATTCCTGCACCAAAATGTTGGCTTTGAGCAAACCCAGAAATCAAAGCATTATAGGACACCACATTTGCTTTTGAAACCCCAGCATGAACCAACAAGGCGTCGCTACACCGACCGCATTTTACATACATAGTAATGAGCGCATTGGAAACGAAAGAAACGGAAGCGCACCCAGACTTCAGAGACTGAGCATGAATTTGCTGCCCCTCAAGCAATGCTGGAAGACTGGCACACGCGCTAATAACGCTGCCAAAGACAAACTCGTTGGGAAGAAATGGTAATCGGGAAAAAAGCTGAATCGCCAATAGAGGCTCCCCAGCTTGTTCGTACCCGGAAATCATAGCAGACCAGGAGACAAGATTTCGCTCAGACATTTCGCCGAACACTCGGCGTGCGGCAACGATATTGCCGCATTTCGCGTGCATATTAACGACGTGGTTAGAAACAATGATGTCAGATTGCGTGCCTGTCTTCAAGGCCAATCCATGAAGGGCGAGACCTTGCCTAACTGCCTTGAGTTTTGAGCACCGGTGCAACGAGTAGCCTATGCTTTCTGCTATCATTTGATTTTCAACGCCAGAAGGACTACCACTTCGTCTCGCTTATGCACTGAACATTGTGCTACAATGTCGGTTGGATCTACAGTCTTCTTGATTGCGATCCTAATTTAAAAATAAGGAAGCCTAAAAATTCTTTCTTTTATAAAAAAAAAAAAAGAGTTTATAACAATTAATGTCTTTATTTTCTCCTTCCATTATTTTTTTTATAAACAACATAAATTGAAATTGAAAGTACATAAAATACAATTATATGCTTCCGATTTTCTCGAAAGAAAGAAATAAAAGAAAATTTTTTTAAAGAAAAAAAAAAAAAAGAGGCCCAAAATAAGAAACTTGTAACAGTCGTACCAATCGGGCTCCTGGTAACGTCATGGGACGAATTGGTCGAAGACAGCACCCATCAAACCATTACCCACTGGACTTGCTTGGGCCACCGACACAAGAAACTAGACCCGAAGAACATCAATTTTTTGGTGGTCTATTTAGAATTCTCAATTCTTTAAATTATTTTATTAAATTAAAACCTTAAAAGTTTAAGTTACCAATTATTAAGATGTTTGGGGAGAATCCCAAGAAGATAATTTTTTGATCAATTTCTTGTTTTTAAATTTTTAATTTTACGTCTTGTCGCTAGAGGTCTAAGAGTTATATTGGACCGGGATAGCCCACTGCCACTTATGCAACGAGTTATAGGCCTTTTTTTCACTTTTGGGCTTAGAAAAGGATTGATGAACAACGTCAAGCTCTCAAACTCAAGAGTACGAACCCAAAAATAAATAAATAAATAACAATTAAGGAACTATAAATACAGGGATTCCAGTTTGAATCTTGGAAGTTTGAACGGGTCTTGGAAAGGGCTGGTCCTAACAAGAAGAGAATTCTTGTTGAATGTGACATTACGGAATTACCCTCCTTTTCTTTAGCATTTTACGGCCGCATCCCCCCCCCCCCGGGGGGGATAAGAATTGGACCGAAGCACCCGTGCTCTCCACCGCCACGTCCGCATCTCTAAGCAAGCAGAAGGGGTAGCCGTGGAAATTAGTATAAACCAACCGCCCTCCTCCGCGAACGTTACATCCCCTCCCTCTCCGTAAACGTTCAAGTAGTAGACGCTCTCTGCTACTCCGTTTTCAGCCTTCTTCTTCTTCTTCTCTCTTTCCGAAGATCTTTCTTCATTATCATCATCAACATCGTCTTGTCTCCTCCTCAAGAATACAATCAAGACCCAAGGTCTGTTCTTTCTCGAGAAGACAGTTCTAGTCTTGTCTTGTTTGCTTCTTTTTTTTTTTTTTTGGTTTTTTTTTTGTGTCTGTTGTTTCTTTATTTTTCTGGTCAGGGACTGAGAGTGAATTGTTGTTCAAGTGAGCCCTTGAAAGTTTTGATATCAGGTGCAGCGGCGGGAGTCCAGCAAAGGCACTCAATGTCTAACTTATTGTCAAGAAAGTGAATCTTGTCTCCGTTCTGGTTATATTGCGCGTTTCAATGTTTGTGGTTTAGTGTTATGAGGGCTCCAGAATATAGTTCTTGTCTTTGTTTCTTTAACCTCTGTGGTTTCTTTCATTGTCTGGTCAGGGGGGGAATGCGGGTGAATTGTTCTTCGAGTGAGCCCTTCAAGGTTATGATATCCGGTGCAGCGGCGGGCGTCCCACAAAAGCACTCAATGTCAATTCATTGTCAAGAAGGTAAAATCTTGTCTCCGTTTTAGTTATACTGAACATTTCATTCTGTTTCCTTTTTGAGTTCTTTTGGAGTGTTGTCTTTCTTTTCTTTTGGGTTTTTTGAAGGGGGAAGCGGGCATGTGGTGAACTAGGATGGCTCCTCTGTTGCAATGGAGGGAATTAATTGGTTTTCAGTGCAAGAACAGCCTGTGACTAAGAAAGTTTCGTCCTTTTCGTTTTCAATTAATTAAAATTGTTCCTTTATCAATGATTTGCTGAATCTTGTTTTTTGTACTCGAATTTTGTTCTGGGGAAAATTTGTTTTAAGCCTCTGCTTTTCGTCTGTTGAATTTAAAGCATTAATTGGCATTCTTTGTTCGTTTTCTTCTTCTTTCTAAACAATTTTTTGGCTTGATTTCATAGTTTGGATTGGTACATTTATCGAATGGCGATCTAATGAGAGCCGAGGTATCTTATGAGACAGAGATTGGCAATAAAGCAAAAGAGTTCATGAATTTTGGGTAACAAACATGATATTTGCTTCTTCTTCTGTTTTTTGATGTGTTTTTTTTTTTTTTACCTGCTTAAATACTTCATAAATAAAGTTGTATTTCACGCATGGTGATGGCAAGATTGTCACAAGAAGACACCAAGACAAAAGGGCGGCATCTTGATGGGTATCCATGGAGTTGCATAAGCAGAAAGAATTGAAAAGTTAAAGATCAGACCAGATATTTATGTAGTCTTAGGAGTAAGTGAGCTAATGTATACATGCTGCCATCCATTATGATTTGATTATTATCTGATATCTCTTGGCTTCTACATCTACAAAATTGTTTGCATTTTCTACGAGTTTCCCATTACAGCTTCTCCTCTAAGAGACACAACTTTTCATATTATTGTGTAAGTTTCTTGATCTGGAGAAGTAATATTATACGCATCTGTGTTCTGACATGAATCTTCATGACATGTATAGGTCCCTCATGAAATCCTGGTTTACAGATGCATTGGTAGAAGGTTAGAAGTGGTAATAGGGAAAATTTACCACATTGCAAACTGCCCTCCAGAGTCTGAGGAAGTTAAAGCACACACATAAGAAAAAGAATGACCAATCTAGTCGCGTAATCTTAGGCACAAACACACAGACAGACATACCTATGCATGCCTTCCTAATTTTCCCATCTTTTTGATATTACAAAATGTTGCTCGACACGGTACAGTTGTATGAGCCATCTATATGAAAACTTAAAACCTGCGTATTGTCTCTCATTTATTTCTGCACATGTTGTTTCTTGAACTTGTGTTTAGGAAAAGTCACATCTTGAAATATACAAACAAAATGCAGAAGCCATCTTTTCAAGTCACTCACACATAGTGAAGAAGGCAATTTTATATAATCTATTGTCATCTTAAATCACTTTTTATGTGGGTCTGATGTCAATATTTTTACTTATTGCGCTATAATTTTTTGTGCAGATCATTGGGAACCGCCCAAAAGTAGAATTCCTTGAAATTGATTCTTTACTCTTTCAAGTCCAGAAGGATAATGTGAAATCAGTCAAGTCTGGTTAGTGTTTTCATGTTCCGATAGGAATATTGGCATTACTTCTTGGGTTGCACGAACCATCTAGAGTTGGAATATACAAGGCACTTTGACGATCATCTTCATGGATTTTCATAACATGTTCAAAGATCTGTGATTATAAGCTCATAATCAACTTTGCAGCTCAAAGCTTAGTGTGCTCCAATAATCTGATGACTGTATTGTAAATGATAAGTTTTGCTCTCATACATGAACTTTATAGACATGTGGCTTTGTGTCTTAGACAGCTTCAAATTCTTGAGTGTTCTAGCCTTAAATCTGTTTACCATAATAGAAAAGTCATTGCCCAAAAGCCAGAATTGTTCTTGTCAGGCCTCACATATCCAGGGATATGATTAATCTGTATATCATAGATGTAAGGATTGCATTTTCTTTACCCAAAACTTTGTATTGGGTTTTGATAGAAGCTTCAAGAAGCAATCCTCTTATTCATTTATTCTTACATTTCTTTAGCTCTTTACAGGAAAAATGGAGGGGAATTTTCACTAAATTGAATAGTGTTCACCATTCCAGGAAAATCAGGAACCATTTTCATGATGACGTGCTACAAGCCACACAGAGAACTGTAAATAATGGTAGAATGCGGTTGCAAGTATAGCTATATGTTTTCACTTTGAAACCCCCATGGTTAAATCATAGCATATAAGAGAATCATTTATTTTTTCCAAGGAAATATATACACTCTTAATTTTTACTTTATGGTGATGGACTTTAATATACCCACTTGGTCGACAAGGATGGTAGGCAGCTATCTCATCAGAAAAAAATGGAAAGTTTTTTACACTTGTTCTTTTCCTCTGTTTCTGCATTAAGGAAGGAAACAATTATGCAGATCTAGCATTCGTTTTTCATTGATAGTCACATGGAGCACAGGATATGATTCTTACTTTTTCACCCTATACATCTGGTATTGATAATTCATCATTACTTAGCTGTAAATCTATGCAAAATTTCATTCCTCAGAAACTGATGTCACAATGACTGACATTAGGAGTAGAATCTTTTTTGTTCACCCATCTTAGCTTCCTTTTCACTGGCTAAAATGACATGGACTGCTGTTTGCTTATAATTCATAGTCAAACAAAAAGAGGTTGTTGAATCGCATCTCAGCCTCTGTTGTTCTTACTAGTTGGCAAATCGTAAGAACCAAGAGGTATCTCACATTTTCTAGCTACATTAAGAAATTCTGCTCTCTGAAAAATTATATTTGGTACAAAGTAGTTCCGTTTTAAGAAAGGTGCTTAAGTTTATCTGAACATTGTCCCTATTTTGACAGGTGCAGATCGATATTCCAGAGCTGAACCCAGACATGGTAATGGAATTTTCATTTTTTACTTACTGTAACTTTTATTGAAATTAATCATGTCTTATGCTGTTTATTGAATTGTTAAATAGATGGAACGTGTTCGAGTTCTCGCCCTTCCATTTGCAGATGATGGGAAATGTGTCAAGGTGATTCTATATGTAGTGTATTGATGTTGTATAATTTGCTTGCTGTATCAGGTTGTTAAAATAGTTATCTTTCAAGTTTGTGTTCTAGGGTCAATGGGTAACAGTGTGCCTTTTGGAATGCCATTGCAACTTGCTGTTAGTTGAAAGATCTTGGGATTCATGGATTGAGGCAATTATGGTGTGTTGGGTACCTTTATTAACATTGGTTATATAGGTATGAGATTGAACTAAGATTTGCTCTGATTACCATGCTTCATATGTCACTATATCTTATTTTCATTTTTTGTCTTTGCTTATCCCATTGACTAAAGGTATCAGGGTAATGCTTCTTAGGTAATGATGATGTATTATTCACCACAAAAGTCTTGTCTGCATACGCTTGGAATTGTCGAGAGTTTTGAGCACAACCTTGCATAGTTTTCAGCCCAACTTTGGAATTATTGAGAACACTAATAAAAAAACCACTTTGGTCCTGCAATAGAAAATGAGCTTTAACCACTTAGAAATGACCTTAGATAGTGGACAATTTCCTACATCTATAATTGATTCAAAAGTCAAGAAAAAAATGAGTTCTAGCAACTCAGAAACAACCTCACAGTCATAGAGAAAGAATATTCCTACTCCTATCAATTGATTCAAATACAAAGAAAGTTGTTTTTCTACTGCTATCATTCAAATGGTAGAAATGTAAATTTTCTATGTTACAGAATGGAATCTCTTTCTTATGAGTAAAAAATTGCATTTGCTTGTGAAGACACCGTACCCTGACTCACGCCTTTAATCCGTTGCTTGGCTTCTTCTAAGAAAGTAAAATGGTTATCAAAGTTCTTTTTCATAAGATCCAGGGGTTATATAGTGACATATTAAAGTTCCATAATTTTTAGTTCCTTGTCTTCTGCAACAGTGTTCTTCAAATTTTAAATTTGGTAACGCAAGAGGTTCCGGCAGTATGAATGTGTTTCATGGTGTATGCTATATTTCAGTCTTCTATCATTGGCTTACTTAATTCCTTCCTTCCTTAAATGCAGGTGCAGAAGTAGTTGATGAACAAGATAACATTTTTGTCTTAGTAGCTCCTCATAACGCTGTGGGGAATTGCACTGTGGATGTAAGGAGCAAGGGAGGAAAAAAAAAAAAGTGTTTTATATCACTTTTATTAATTGTTGTCACTGGAGATTATTTTAGTCTCTGTTTTCCCCCTTTTTTTTTTCTTTTCTTTTACTAACCTTCATATCTAAACATACAGGGATCCAAAAGCCATGACTGATGCTGCTGGAAACTGACCTGTCATTTTTGTCAATCAAAGGCCGAAGGTTGGGAACCTGTCTTATTATTATCAGTCATGAAACTTATCATTTCACGAATATAAGATTTAGCTATTTCATTCAATATCACTCATCATGATATTGCTGTCTTGTCCAAGAATGAGTTTTTCTGCCAAGTTGCACTTAAATTTTAATATTATTTATTTTTTTCTATTTTTGATTCCAGCTCCCAAGGAACGGAATTCTTTAGTCTCAATATTTTTCTTCGGAAATGAATAGCTTGTTTAATAAGACAAAGTCATTGTTACTGTGTTTCAGCTCTTTGCATCTTAGTTACCAGGAAAAATCTCAGTAGCTCCTTTTATCAGAAGCCTGAATAACTTTTTAAAATCTTTTTCTTTCACAACTTATGATACATGGGTGTTTTGGTTGACCATCCACTTATTGAGTTTTTGATTATATATATATATATATACACTCTGGCTGATTTATATATGCATCTATAATATGCCCATTTTGTATCTCTTCAAATTCAGCATTTACCTTGTTCAAGTGGCATCATGCAAGTATGTGGAATAACATGAAGCTAAAGAATCCAATATTATTAAGAGTTAATTGCTTCTTTAACTAGTCTACTTCCTTTAGACAGTGGGTCAGGACAAGAAACTGGAGTATCCTGCTTCTTGTGAGAATTGCTTCTTCCAGCTTGTTTATTATGCAGGAACTAAATATCCTATCATGGGAGCTCTCAGATATATTTGCACAAGATAAGTACCATTGATTTAACCAGTTAGGATATGATTTGTTCATGGTCCTTTTGAGTAAGCAGTATTTTTTACTTACAACTACTTTTAGAAATCATAGTTTCCTATCTAACTATTAAGGCATGGGAATGGAAAATCATATCTTCATCTGTTGCTCTCTGTCATTAGCAGAATTGCAACCAGAGATAAGTCCAGTGCAGTTTTGAAGTCTACAAACAAAATGCAGAAGCCATCTCGTCCAGTTACTCAAACATAATGAGGAAGGCAAGTTTATATTTTCTATTGCCTTCTTCAATCATTTTTCATGTGAATCTGCTGTTCATATATTTTACTTATTGCCCTATATCTTTTTTATGCAGACTAATGGGAATCGCCCAAAAGAAGTAGTATTTCAAGAAATTGATTCTTTGCTCTCTCTAGTGCAGAGGGATGAAGTAAAACCAATCAAGTTTGGTTAGTGTTTTCAAGTTCTGATAAGAATTATGCATGTTTAATCTAGCTTATTTCTTTTATAGGCATCTCTTTTCAAGGCACGAGAACCACCCTAGATTTGGAATACGCATGGCACTTTGATGGTATTCTTCATGGATTTTGAATTTACTATCCCAAAATCTGTTGTTCATAACATGTTTAGTGTGCTGCAATGCTCTGATGACTGTTTTGTAAATGATAAGTTTTGCTCTCGGATATGAACTTTGCAGACACATGGCTTTGTATCTTAGGCAGTGTCAAATTCTTGAGTTTTCTAACCTTACAATCTATTTACTATAACACAAAAGTCATTCCCCCAAAAGCGAGAATTGTTCTAGTCAGGCCTCACGTATCCAGGTATATGATTAATATGCATGCCATAAAAGTAAGGATTGCATTTTCTTTACCCAAGGCTTTTTTGGTTTTGATTAAAGCTTCAAGAAGCAACCCTCTTATTCATTTGTTCTTACTTTTCTTTAGCTCTTTATAGGAATAAATGGAGAGGAATTCCCACCAGATTAAATAATATTCTTCATTCCAGAGAAATCAAGAACTGTTTTTTTGATGATGTGCTACAATCCACACGGAAAGCTGTAAATGGCGGCAGAATGCAGTTGCAGGTGTAGCTATGTGTTTTCAATTTGACACCCCTGGGTTAAAGCATCGCATATAAGAGCATCATTTATTTATATCAGAAAAATACATATGCTCCATAATTTTTACTTTATGATGAAGGACTCTAATATTTCTGCTTGGTCAACAAAGAAGGGTAGGTAGCTATGCCATGGGAAAAAAAAAAAAGAAGGAAATGTTCTTCACACTTGTTCTCTTGTTCTTTTTCTTTGTTTTTGCATCCGGAGAGGTAACAATTATGCATATCTAGCATTCATTTTTCGTTAATAGCGACTTGGAGCACATGATATGATTGACACTCTTTCACTCTAAGCAACTGGTATTGATAATTCATGATTACCTAGCCATAAATCTCTGCAAAATTTCATTCCTCATAAATTGATTTTACAGTGACTGGCATCAGGAGTGGAATCCCTTTCCCTGTTGTTTAACTATCTTAGCTCTCCTTTTTCTCGCTAAAATGGCCTGCTGTTTGTTTATAATTATCTGTCAAGCAAAAAAAGAGAAAGAAAAGAACAACCCCGGAATCCCATCCCAACCTGGTGTCCCATTTGGCAAACCACAAGAACCAAGAAGTATCTCGCATTTTCTAGCTACATTAAGAAATTATGGTTTCTGAAACTTCAAATATGAAGTACTCTACTTATGATTTTAGTAGATTTTTCTTTTTTTTTTTTTTTGACTTATATTTGGTACAAAATAGCTCTGCCTTAGGAAAGGCAGTTAAACCACAAAACCAAGGACACAAATTGGTTGTGTCAGCATTTAAATGCACATATTGTCAGTATTCCTGCACGCACACATGCATTAAGATTGAGACAAAGTTAAAAGAACTCACTACATTGTGGCTACGATTGAAGTTGTGTTTCTGAGTATCTTGAGTTTGTTTGAAGATTGTCCCTATTTTGACAGGTGAAGATCAATAGTCCAGAGCTGAACCCAGAGATGGTAAGTGATTTTCCCTTTTTACTTCAATATTAATCATGCCTTATGCTGCATAGGATGTTTATCGGGGTAGGCACGTTGATGGAACTTGTTTGAGTTCTTTCCCTTTCTTGCTGATGATGGGAAACTTGTCAAGGTGATTTTACACGTAGTGTATTTAGATTTTTCTTTCGGTCGTAGACAAGAAAGATACTTCAGTTTCTCAAATTGTGTAGCATTTTACTTATCAATTGCACACCAACTAGAAAGACTACAACCATTTGCCATGCTTCTAAACAAAGGGCAAAAAGGAAACTCCTTACAGTGGTAACAGTCGAGTCTTGGCAACATCATTGGATGCGTTGATCAAAGAAAGCATCCATCAAACCATTACCCCAATTTATCACGTGGACCCAAACAACCTTGTAGCAGGTTCAACGCGGTGACCATGTTTGTGATTCATCAAATCCCGGAAAGAGATGAAATCACATAAAAAGAGTGAACCTTTTCGTCCCATTGACGACAAACCTCTGTTCCCTTTTAACAGAAAAACCATACGTTAGTCCCTTTCACCGATTTATTCACTGTCTTTTCCGTTGTCCTCTTACACTCCTTTTTACTTTCTTCTTCCAGATTGAGCGCATCAAAAGCTGTCCATCTCAATCTGTTCACCCTCTGCCCTCCAGCCTAACAGCAATAATGCATTGAATTCTTTATCTACTTGGAAGCATGGTCCAGAACTCCAATCATACAACTTGATTTCGGTCCTTTTGATTCTTGAACGCATCATTATGTTTCCCTACAACTTTTTGTGTGTGTTCGTATTTCGGGTTGGCGACATCTGTCTCAATTTTGAACCAGTTCACCGGTACTGAACTAAATTTACTTTTTGAATTCATCAGAGCTAAGCGAGTTATACGTACCAAATTTAAAGAATTTTTAAGATATTATCCCTCTCTTTCCCAGCTCTTGTTAAACAAATTAAGTTTGTGAATTTCATCTTATCAATTGCCATGCCAACTGTCAAAATCATTCCAACATTAGGAAAATGACAATGAAAACAAAATGAATTGACTGGTTTCACGAATTGTTATGCCAAGGGCATGCAGTTCTCTTCTGTATAAACGCACCCGTATATACTATTCGCCTGATTGATTTGTTGGGGTCAGCTTTGGGCACCGAAAAATGGTCACAAGTTAAAGTCACATACGCACATGTCGTGTATGCGCACCACGACAAGCTTGGTGGGGACGACCCTCACATGCGCTTAACATAGCCACGCTCCGGAAAAGCTTCAAAGTCTTAACTCTACTGTCTTATGCCCAATGTAGGAAGAACAAGAGTTGCATATATATATATATATTTGCACTTTTTATCTGTTAAAAAATATAAATTGATAATTTGGTACAAACATTTGTATCGTATAAATGAGTTGTGATCAAGGTATCAAGGGATCTTATGGTGTGATCTTTGTAGTTGCATTCATAAAGTGTACGTGTTCACGCCATATCAAAACTTTTCAAAATTGTCTCCAACAGTAAAATATTTTTATACAATAAAAAAAAAAAACAAACTCACATTACATTTCTGATTAAGATACGAATTTGTATTTTTGAGAGAAAATCGACAATTCTTTAGAAGAAAAGATGTCTATAAATATTAAATAAGCATTCGAGTAGAAATCCAATGATCCAAATAAGTCCGAATTTGAAAATTTTTATTAATTATTTAACTAAATAGGAAAATTTTTTAACGTAAAAATATTGTACTTCAGAAGGGGAAAACGGGAGGGTTGAGCAAACGGATAGGATAATATATATTTTATCCTAACCCGGTATAGGGCACAGGATAAGAAAATGACAATGTGGTAGGGTATAGGTACAAATTTTTTGTATCCTATTATGACATGATACGTGGCATTATATTTTCTTTCATTTTTTTTTTTGGACCTTTGAAAGGTATATGAATTTAGACAAAATGATAAATACTTATAATTTTCTTTATTTATCTTATTAATTTTTATGTAATGTGTATTGAATTATTCAAGAAAAACGGCTCTTCGCTCGCTGGGCCTTCAAAGTGGATAAAAGGAAATTAAATGCAATTATGAACTATAACCAGTCAGAGAACATTAAATGCAAAAGTGGTTCGAGTTTTTAATTTAGTGGGTGGGAATTATGAATTATTATTGGTCCAAAAGAAAGTATAAAGAAAAAGGTTGGAGGGAATTGGACCTGTGATAATTAATGTGGACGCGCGGCGAATGGAGATTGGTGAACAATTATGCCAAAGCCCTAAGGTGTCGCTGCTCTGCCTGCATCTGATCGCAATTTACTACCGCACCAGCGAACGAAGTCTTTCTACCTCTACCGACACGCGCGAATCTTCTCGCTCCTCTCTGCGTCTGCCGTTCTCTGCGTCTGTCGTCTCGACTGCCAGTCAAAGAAAATGGAATTCTTTTTAGCGCATATACATAATTAAAAAAATTAATCAAATTAATTACTAAAAAAATATTTATTAGACATATTTTTTTTTTGCTAAACTTACCCTATATAATTAATAAAATAATTTTTATTAATAAATAATAAAATGTGTCATAATATGTAATAATAAAATAAATTTTTTAATTATAAAATTTTATTTATATATTTATATTTATATTTATATTTATATTTTATTTTTTAGTAGTAAAAATAAAAAAAAAAGTGTTGCTCATAAATTTGCAAAGGTGAATTATGCTGGTTGTATTATACAATAAGCCAGCACTTTTTTTTTTTTATATTAAGTCTTTGTTTTTCTTTTTTTTTGTGATTTTTGAAAATCTCTCATTGTAGTTTTTTTTTTGTTTTTTCAAAACATAAATTTTGAAGGGTGGAAAGTGGAGAATTTTTATTTTTTTTTTAAAAAAAATTTTAATTTATTGCAACATAACGTGTGATCGAACAAAGTCAAAATTTATCTAAAAAAAAATTGACCGGGTTTGGATCAAAGCTAGACAGAGCTCACACTGCACGATGCTCTGTGCTGCTAAACAGCAACACTAATAAGACAAGCTCACTATAATAATCTGCTCTCGCCTCCCCACCTTTCTTTGCTGAGTATCATTGTACCGGATCTTCTTTCTCCGTTCTTTCTCAAGGAAAAGGAAGGATCTAAAAAGCCAAACAAAAAAAAAAAAAAAAGAAAAAAAAAAAGGAAAGGAAAATCCATATGGCATCCGATTTTACTATGTTAGTATCTTGATTCGCTGCGTTGCTCTGCTTTGCTTCTGCGTACATTGTCGTTTCTGTAAGCATCAAATGTTTGATGTTAAGTTTTCTTTTCTTCTTCTTCTTGTTCTTCGTTTTATTTTATTTTATTTTATTTTTTGACGAGATCTTCCTTCTTCTTTAGTAGCCGAAATGTGAAGGAAAATTTACCTATATATATATATATACACGCTGCTTCTATTCTTTATAGATGAATGCGAGTGCTTTTTCGCCTTTTCTTTTAATTTTTTGGTAATGTTTTGATGATTATACTCTAACTTTTTCCTTTTACTTTCAGATTTATGTACTCTGTTTCGTCAATGTAAAGTAAGTGCTTCACTGATCGGATCGTTCCTCGAGGACTCTCTCTCTCGAACATTGGTAACTTACGTATCATTTGATTTATCTATTATTTTCTTTATGAGTTTCCTTTTTGGATCTTTTTCTAAGACGGTGACTGGTAAGCTAAAGCTACGCTTTGCTGTTGAGTTCAGTAATTGAAGGTTGAAATTACTTTAATCTGGTAATCAATGCTCTTTTGTATGTGTGTGTGTGCGTGTGCGTGTGCGTGTGTGTGTGTTTTTTTTTTTTTTTTAACTCGTGAAAAAATTCTGTTATATTGCAACTGTTTTTATCAGTTTACGTTTTCTTTTTTTTTGTTCTTTTAAACCCTATTGAAATTTATTTCTTCGCCAGATCTCTTTATGATTTTTTTTTTCTTTTTCCAATCTTGTTGAATATTTTGTTATGCGTGACTTCTTGAACTTGAAGTCCTTTCTGTGATGGAGTGGGGATTTGTGTTATTTCTACTGGCTAAGTAATTTATTTTCTGGTCAAGTCTGCATTTCTTTCTCGATTGGATTTTTGTGTGTGGAAAATTGAAGTTCTTTAACTGCTTTTGTTAGTTTTAATCAGTTGGTGTGCAGCATGCAGGAACTCTTGCTTCATTTTTTAAATTTGTTTTCTCCCCTTTCTGTGATTCTGATCAGCACAGTTCAGTAATTCATGGCATTCTTTTGTATGATTTTCTGCATATTTCAGTAATTCATGGCATTCTTTTGTATGATTTTCTGCATATTAGCTAACTGCTCGTGATTTTGTTGGAACTGAATCTTGTGGGTGGCAGCAGGTCATACACTGTCATTGAAGATGTGGGTTCCAATTCTTGTCTTTTTGGCCCTCTTCATTATTGGAAAAGCAGAGATTTATATTGTGACAATGGAAGAAGAGCCTGTATTCAGTTATAGGGGAGGTGTTCCTGGCTTTGAAGCCACTGCCCCTGAATATGATGAGAAGATTGATGTCAGCAGGTAATTTGGTCATTTTTCTTTTGAACCTGTATCGTTTTTAACTTGTTTATGTAGCTATATGTCAGGTCATGTTTGTAGGCTCACGTCTGAGTATGGAGAAAGGGTGAATCTATGTGCACAGATATGTGCATATTCTCTTAGCTCTGGATGGCGTAGTATCTCAATGGCAGTTTATGTATAGTATATATATATATATATATATATATATATATATATATATATATATATATAGAACTTTGATGCCCACTGCTGACTTTCTTTTTTTGTAGTTTTTCTTGACAGGTCTTGACTTTTCGATGTCAAACTGGAAGTTTCTAAAATCCACTTTGTCAGAATCATATCAATAGTAGTAGCTATACCTCTGATAAGAATATGTGCTGTTAGGCAATGGAATTTTTGGATTGACCCCCTGCAGTCGGTTGGAAGTGTCAAACTTAAGCTTTTGGAAGCTCCTGCCTGTTTGCTCATATCCTCTCCTTTTTCCCTTGTAACAGTGAATCAGTGACATCTTATGCCAAGCACCTTGAAAAGAAACATGATATGCTTCTTGGTTTGCTGTTTGACCATGGGACCTACAAGAAACTCTACAGCTATTGCCATCTTATAAATGGTTTTGCAGTTCATATTTCACCTGAACAGGTGAAGCCTTACATCACCATTCTTTGGAATTTCCTCGGTGCTACATTCCTCTTGATTGTTAATGTATGGTTCTCCTTTTGCAATCTTATTACCTGACATTTTTGAAATATATTAGTAGGCAGAAACCTTAAGGTATGCCCCAGGTGTAAAATTTGTGGAGAGAGATTGGAAAGTAAGGAGACTTACAACACACACCCCACAATTTTTGGGGCTTCCTACTGAAGTTTGGCCCACGGGAGGTGGCTTTGACAGGGCTGGGGAGGACATTATCATAGGATTTGTAGACTCAGGAATTTATCCACGTCATCCAAGCTTTGCAGCACACAGCAATGACCCCTATGGACCTCTCCCAACATACAGAGGAAAATGCGAAATTGATCCTGTTACCAAGACTGACTTTTGCAATGGCAAAATTGTTGGAGCCCAACATTTTGCTGAAGCTGCAATAGCTGCTGGGGCGTTCAATCCGTCTATTGATTTTGCTTCTCCCATGGATGGTGATGGACATGGAAGGTTAGATCCCATGCTATTTAAAATTACAGATTTCATTACTTTTTTGTGCTGTCACATTCTGATTTTGTACTAATGAATTTGAGAAAGTGGGAAAAAAAAAAGAAGATTATAGAATAACCATTTGCTTTGATTTTGTGCTGTCATGGTGTCTTCTTTGATAGTGATAGTTATTGCATTGTGCCTTATGACATTACTTTCTCTATTTGCATTGTCACTATTTTCCACTTTACCAGTAGCACAATATCCTTTGTAGAAATTCATATCAGTTGCATATTATTTTCCCACATTCAATGTTTTGTGATTGTAATTATAAGAATCTCAGCTAATGTGAATTATGCCACCCAAAACATAGGAAACAAATGCTTAAACCTGTGAAATTGACTAATAGCTGATGGAGCAAAAGGTGAATGAACAAAAGTAACAATATTGTAGGACAACAGGACAGTGCTGCTGCATTTATGGCATTTCTCCTGTCATTCCTACAAAAGCTGAAAGGAAAAAAAGATCTAACACACACTGAGATTTGACTTTGCTTGCTGCTAACCCTGTAATCATTGTTTTGATGAACACTATCCATCTATTGTCCTCAAATTTGAGCTTATGTTCGCTCTCTATAAGCAATTCAGACATTTAATTGAAGTTGATCAAAGAATGATTGGTATCTGATACCCTGTCTTCTTCTTTTTCTGTTTTGATTGCTGCCAGTCATACAGCAGCTATTGCAGCTGGAAACAATGGCATTCCTGTGAGAATGCGTGGCCATGAATTTGGTAAAGCAAGTGGGATGGCACCCCGTGCTAGGTGAGAATAATATTGCCAATGGTCTTATTCAATTGAGAACCTTTTCTTTTTTTTCTTTCAATGTGACCTGTAAGATTGCTTATGTTCAGGATTGCTGTGTACAAAGCACTCTACAGACTCTTTGGAGGCTTTGTTGCAGATGTTGTGGCTGCTATTAATCAGGTGTGCTGTTTTCTCTGAACTAATAGCACATAACAACATTATAGGAGTACATATTCCTGCTTAATTTTTATTCTCAGCAGTAGTAGTTCAGAATCTCATTTGATACCCTCTTGTTTGTAAAAGCAAAGATTCAAAAGATCATCGGGCAATTTGTCATAATTGCTGAATTGCACTCCTCATTTAATATGAAAAATCGCCACTTTGCTAATCAATTTTAACATCTTTCTATGGCTAAAGAACGTTTTCTGAACAGGCTGTTCATGATGGGGTGGATATACTTAGCCTTTCTGTGGGTCCAAACAGTCCTCCAGCAACTACTAAGACCACATTTTTAAACCCCTTTGATGCCACGCTTCTCGCTGCTGTAAAAGCTGGTGTATTTGTTGCCCAAGCAGCTGGGAATGGAGGTCCTTTTCCAAAAACCTTGGTTTCCTATAGCCCTTGGATAACATCTGTAGCAGCTGCAATCGATGATCGTAGATATAAGAACCATCTAACCCTGGGGAACGGAAAGATCTTACCTGGAATCGGTTTATCACGTAAGTCTACAAGCTTGAGTATCTGTTTCTTCTGATCTGATTGTCTTTTGGAAGAAATGCTACTTAATCTGCGGTAAACAGTTGTTCAATAAACTTAATGGATAATGATTGCATGTGCTTTGAGCTTGTGGTACAGGATAATTATGTTCCTCCAAAAGTTTCTTTACCTAACCTTGGCTTACCTGTGGCTTTAGAAAGCTGAAACAGTCCAATTGTACTGCAGCCTCCACACGTTTAAATCACACATATACCCTGGTTGCGGCAAATGATGTACTGTTGGATTCTTCAGCAATGAAGTACAGTCCTTCAGACTGTCAGAGACCAGAAGTTTTGAATAAGAACTTGGTTGAGGGGAACGTTCTTCTTTGTGGTTATTCCTTCAGTTTTGTGGTGGGTACCGCATCTATCAAGAAAGTTTCAGAAACAGCCAAGAGTCTTGGTGCAGTTGGATTTGTTCTTGCTGTGGAAAATGTCTCTCCGGGAACAAAGTTTGACCCTGTACCCATCAGCCTTCCAGGGATTCTTATCACTGAAGTAACCAAATCAATGGTAATCCTCGACTTCTTTTCATGTGTTTTTGCCATTAACTTCATAATTTTCAAAACTCAAGAGTGCTTTTCATGTGTCAAATGACTCTTGTTAGATAGACTAATGGCCAAAGTGAGTGTGTCTAATTTCTAAAGTGAAATGAACTAAGCCAAGAAATTTGATGAGAAATGATAAATAATAGAAAGCATTACTGCTTCCCTTACTCTGCTTATATTCAGTTCAGCCACTCTTGCTGGCTATTTCTAGCTTCTTCCTCTTAATACAACCAATTCAGTTCTTGCTTGCCCTTGATTCTGATAACAAGTGATTTGGTGCTTCACTGTTATTGTAGGATCTTATAGATTATTACAACATTTCTACACCAAGAGATTGGACTGGACGGGTGAAGAGCTTCAAAGCTACAGGAAGCATTGGAGATGGCTTGATGCCTATACTCCATAAATCTGCACCACAAGTTGCATTATTCTCTTCTCGAGGGCCCAACATAAAGGATTTCAGCTTCCAAGATGCAGATCTACTCAAACCAGACATACTGGCTCCCGGTTCTCTCATTTGGGCTGCTTGGTCCCCAAATGGAACGGATGAGGCAAATTATGTTGGTAAATTAATTTAACAGATCCAGATAGATTCTATACAGTTGCAGATCTTCAAAACTTTTGTGTAAAGTCAATATCTGGCTTCTTATTAAACTTGGTTGCTTGAACAGAGTGAGTTTGCTGAAGTTTTCTGCACCCTGGGGTGATGTTAGATAGGGAGTGGAGGTTGTGGGTTGAAGTCTATATAGTATGGTGCCATCTGACTACTAACCTCTTTGGACAAGGGTTTGAACTATAGTGAAATTTCTTGCTTCATTTGTGTTTTTTTTTTTTGTTGCAAGGAAGAATGAGTTATAATTGGAAAGGTTTTCTTTTTTCTAATTTTCCCTGTCCTTTCAGATGGTTAGGTATAAAATCTTAAACAGCATGCTGAGAGAATTAAGAAGTAGTAATACTACTGCAAATGATGTAGTGGCATCTTAGTATTTATTTGCTTTGAGCAGGAGAAGCATTTGCCATGATATCTGGAACCAGCATGGCTGCACCACATATTGCAGGGATAGCTGCACTTGTAAAGCAAAAGCATCCTAACTGGAGTCCTGCCACAATAAAATCAGCCTTAATGACAACATCCACAACACTGGATAGGGCAGGAAATCCACTTCGAGCACAACAGTATTCTGAAACTGAAGCCATGAAGCTAGTCACAGCTACACCTTTTGACTATGGGAGTGGCCATGTTAACCCAAGGGCTGCTCTTGATCCTGGACTCATCTTTGATGCAGGTTCTTTTACCAATCATGATGACATATGGGAGTGTGCATCTGCATTCCATGTTTGTGGAACTAGTAATAGTTAATTCGTGGCATCACAGGGAACCAAAAAGAAAAAGAAAAAAAGAAAAGAGCTTGATTAACACCCAACTAAAGCTCTCAAATCAAATTGGCATAGTGTTTAAACAGCAAGAAGTAGATTGATAAACTAATCATCAGCCTGATAACACTTACCATTGCAGATAAATTTTCATTGCCAGAAAAGTGTTGTAATAGGTGAAGTTTATCACCATAACAAAAATTTTGCTACTTAGCTGGGAATTAAAGCAATGGTACATTTTTGTTCTTGATTGCTGACTTATCTACCTGGTAAGCCACGGGTAATCTACTAGCAGTCACCATATTTGCACCCATATGCAAGTACAACCTAGATTTGGATTTGGCAATAGGCTGCATATGATAATGGCAATTGGGAACATGACAGAAAAATCATATGGAGATTTGGGAACACAATTTTATGGTTTTCCAGCTAAACGTTTCAAGGCCTATGTGTTTCATGAACAGTTTGATTTTATATGTGCTTACAAAGTGCCCCACAGCATGGAATTGAATGACTTATCTGACACTCATTCCTCCAATCTTTGTACAGGTTACGAAGATTACTTGGGTTTCTTGTGCACAACACCTGGCGTTGATGTCCACGAGATAAGGAACCATACAAACTCACCCTGTAACTACACCATGGGCCACCCGTGGAATCTCAATTCTCCATCCATCACAATCTCTCATTTGGTGAAAACCCAAATGGTTACTCGCACAGCCACAAATATCGCTGATGAAGAGACCTATGTGATTACCTCTCGAATGCAACCAGCCATTGCCATTGATGCCAACCCTCCAGCAATGACCCTGAAACGTGGCGCCTCGCGGGAGTTCACGGTGAGTCTAACTGTTCGATCAGTTACTGGAACGTATAGTTTTGGGGAAATTATCATGAAAGGCAGTCGGGGCCACGTGGTAAGGATGCCAGTGGTTGCTATGGGATATTGGCGATAGAGTGAGTTTATTGGTCATCTAAAGTACGTTCGACAGTCTTAATATATTTATATTCTTTGTAACCTTTGGTAATAAGATACAAGGCTAGATACTTATTTGCTTGGAATTGTTCGTGAAACATGTGTAAAGTAACTAGTGTAAGGGAGACTCTGGCCTCCTCCAGTGGAAAGTTTTACTAATTTGTTCAGTCATTTAATAAACTCTGTTAAGTATTCTTCCTTCACCCCCTGCAAAAACTGAATCGACAAATTATGCCGATTGTGATTGGTGATTAATGGTCGCTGGGTGAGATATTGAGACTGGGCGAACAGACCAGGCGGGCACACACTCCCATCATCAACCTTTTAAATTACAAGAAAAACGATACCAAATTTTCTAATCCAATTGTTTTGGCACCTTATGGGTGTTTGCTTTCGGTGTATGCACATAGGTGATATTACTGTCTAGTAGTAGTCGATGGAAAGTACCCAGTAAAGTAAACTCGGGAACTTTTCACATCTCAATATTTAAAAATATTTATATAGGATAAATTACCACTGGCAAGAAGATGACTGTATCACACACAGTCTTTCAAAATACTTTTAGTCGGCATGCACACGCATGTATGAGGAAAACAGGAAACCACGAGATTGGCTTTTATTCAAGAGGGTACGAAAAAAAGTCGGAGGTTTCAACGCAGGTTGAAAACCCCAGAAGTCAAAAGTGTTGTACCGTATTCTGCTCGAAGATCTTGCTTAAATGAAAAAGGTCTTATCTTTTAATTCATTGATAACTTTCTTTTGTTTCATTAGATTATTCCGACGAGGGATAATTTATTTGGCTTTTGTGAAATTTGGAGAAAATAATTTCACGATTTGGTTTTCGACGGAGTATCCAACGGTGGAAGCCCCACCAAGGGTCGGTTTCGACTAATTAATTATTAAAAATTTAATGTTGAACGGACCGGCCCGCCGGGTTTGATGGTGACGATTATTAAAAATGGAAAGAAGTTTCACGAGTGGCGGAAGCCACACCGAACCATCTAAGCTTCCAGTCGCTTGTGGATAATAATAATCTTGTCATTCTCTGCCGTTTCTCAACCCAATATAAGTAACCCAAATACAACATGATTAAGGTTAACTTAAGGCGTCCCAAACGTAATTCATTTTGCACGTATATATTTTGTATTTTTTTTTATCAATTATAATTTTAAATATTAAAAATATATGATTAATCGTTATAATAATATAATATGTGAATTCAAATTTATATGGTATTAAATTAATTACATTTACAATTTAACTTTATCCTACAAGGTGGTATTTATTATATTGTCTCATTTTGACCGTAACGCATCAATAAATGTTTTTTTTCCCTCCATAGATCATGTCTTATCCAACAAACAATTAATGGCGCTTTGCATTTTTTTTATAACTAATATACGGAGTCATTGCAACAACATCATTGGATTTGGACTGGTTCTGCGTTCGTAAACTTCTTTTGAATTGCGCGATTATGTAATACTAATTTATGTTAGCCCACTTACGTGTGTGTGTGCGTGTGCGTGTGTTTATACCTAAATTGTTTCTTATTAGGAGTATATATATATATATATTCCAAATAAAAAACAATTTAGTCATCACGCTTCACATTCAAGGGTTGCTTCCCTCCGATCTCTTGCGTGAGACGTTGGACTTTTGAATTATCTCCCCAAGGTAATAATACATTCGGCCATTCAATTTCTTGATGCCTTCAATTTTTGTAAACTCAGAAAGCCATTTGCTTTATTATATCATGCGAAGGCACATTGTTCGAGGGATTGCAGGGATTTTCTTGTAATAAATACGTATGTCTCTCTTTCTCTCTCAGTAATTAAGAGATTCTGTTGTATATCTGAAGACTGACACGCACCAGGGCGCCTGCATCTCTCAACAAGAAAGCAACAGTTCGCTGTATGCCACTCCCTCTCTTTGGATCAGCCGGCTTCTCTTCAAATGGTGAGTGTGCATACATCTATGTCCGATTCAAATGCTCTTAAATTATGCGCACGTACATACACGCATACAGGCAGATGATCACATGTGTGTGTTTTTGTGTCGAGCCTCTGGTTTTAATTTGCGAGAGCTATCGTTTTTCGTTCATCCTTTTCGCTTTTGGATCTCGATTCCATGCCAACGGCTGCAATGCGATTGCGCACTACCATGCTTACCTGACTGGTTCCTAGATGCATTCCTATGGTGTGTAATTTGTTTTCATTTTTTTCTTTAATCAGATTTCTTTTATCATTATTACTATTATTTTTTTAATTTCATCTCTTCTGTTTATGTTTACCAAAATTACAATTTTAAGTTGTTCTCCGGGCGGAAAAAAGAAGTGTAGAAAGATGTTTTGTTCGTTGGTTTGTTTGTTCCAATGTCTTCACATGTGTCACGCGATTGCTTAGTGGAGATGCTCTGCGACAGTCGTAGCTGTCTAAACGAGGAAATAATTGATTCATACGATGATATTGGTCGCAATAATTAATTTACTATTGAAATTATTATACTCTAAAGAGCTCCTTTTTTTTCTTTTTTCTTATATAGTAATTTTAGTACAATTCATCGTATACAGATATTTTATGTCTCACATAATTGAATCCTTTTTTTTTTTAATTATTCTAGTTTAGTTGGATTTCAATTATTTTTTTTTTCTACCATCATATTTGGTACCGAGCTAATTAAACTCTCTTTAATCAAAATATTAAGACCCTTATGTGATTATTAATATTATTATTATTATTATAGCTTTTAATAATTAATTAAAATCAGTTATTTTCAACGCGCAAAACTTTCTTTCGTTGGATGGTACCTGACGCTTGTGTTACTTTCAGTTTAAACTTTAAGAACACTTAGGTCAGAGACCCTCTTTTTTTTTTTTAACTTTCCTTTCTATTTCGTGGTAAGTAAAAGCGCACAAACTTTGATGGATTAGGTGGAATTAATTTCGTAGAGCACAAGACGATTCCTACTAATTTTGTCTTGAAGGGTCCAAACAAACCCCTGCGAGTCGTTTTCTGAAATCTAGAGCCCCGTTTTTTCACTTTATTTATTTCTAGTTTTCCTCCTCCCTCGTTTGTCGTCGTTTGTAGTTAATATTAACTTTGTGAAATGATTTGGTGCAAAAGCGTGGACCGGTCGAACGGCCATTGAAATGTCCAAGATTATTCGATCAAACGATGGCGAGATAGATTTCAAAGTGTAGTCGTTCGCAGCAAAATGAAAACATGAAAATACAATTAATTTTTCTTTGGCTGATTTCTTTATTCTTTCATTTATCTTATCTTATTTCATCATTTACGCCATCTGTTGACATTTACCACCGACCTAACTAGCATTGATCAACATGCACTGGTCAATTTTTATTGTGTATATACATTTCTCTTTTTCATATTATAGTTTCTTGAATTTAGGGATTATAAAATATTTTTCCAGTTTTTCTTTTTGCAATAATCTTGTGTTTTAGGGCGACTACCACAAAACCATTCTTTTGCTACTTCGTAAGTTAAAAATTTTATTTATTTATTTATTGTTAAATAAATGCAATTTGGGGGTGCTGCGTAGGCTATCCGAGAAGCGGTTGTCCTGACCAAACCCATATCATTAGAGGGAGATTCTGACTCTGATTATAGGGCTCCTAATCTTCTTCAGCTCATTGTAAGCCTATTTAAGAATGTGCGGCACGGGTCGGACCTCACTCATTTTCAGGCAAGTCCCCTCTCAAAACGCATTCAACTTAACGAAAAATCATTTTTATGTGCTTAACAACAAAGCAATACGGAAAACGCTTGTTAGATACATAATCGATGGAACACAGTTAGATACAATTAATAAAATGACATAAAATTAGTGTGTTTGTTAATTGTGACGAGCCACATTTATCACTTTTGTGTTCGTTCGTGTAATTGCTTTCAAAACGAGATTAATGTCGACCGATTTGTGAAAGTTCAGCTACCGCCGCTATTCTGCCTTCCGAAGTCACAGCTGCAGTGTCTCGGGGAGTCACTCTACTGTACGAGCAAAGATATGTTGCACGAATGCAACGATCAAAAGAGCCCATTGGAAAGGTTCATAGCTGTGGTAGCATGGAGCATATCAACAGCACGTCCTTGCCCTTTTGGAGTTGTCCCTTATAACCCTATTCTCGGTGAGACCCACCATGTTTCTAGGGGAAGCCTCAATGTTCTACTGGAGCAGGTACTATTTAACAAGTTTAGTCGAAATTTATGAGTCAAATTGCAAGTTTATGTGAAATTGAAGTACTTAATTATAAGTTAAAACAAAATCTAGGAGTATAAATGTAACTTCTAGCATTCATTTTATACTATAACTGGTCCGACATTTTATACGCTTCCCATGGTTACAGGTTTGTCATCACCCACCAGTTTCTGGCCTTCATGCAACGGATGAGAAAGAAAATATCGACATAACCTGGTGCCAACATCCTGTACCCAAATTCTATGGTACATCTTGTGCTTTGTGCAAACTGACCTTTAGATATCATCCGGCTGTTAACACCAAAAAGAATTATTCACCTTTTACTCTTTCCGCATGTATGATGCGGCATGATGTTGAAGAAGAGAACTTTTATAATGGGAAAGAACAAGGTCAAAGTAAGAAAAAAAAATAATCCACAGCCGTAGTCGTAGCAAATTGGAACGTGAACTAAGTACCCCTTAGCTCGAACTAGTTCTTGAAAAATTAGTTGCACACTTGTATAAGTCGATCACGGAAGATTGACATAACAAGCATGGAATTGATGCTTCCCGGAGATCTAATCGCAAAAGCACAATGTATATGTATGTATACGTGTAGGTACTAAAGTAGAAGCGGAGGTACAAGGAAAAAGGCAGCTTAAGCTCTTAAACCATGGAGAAACATATGTGATGAACTCGCCGAATCTCCTGATACGATTGATTCCTCCTGGGATTGATTGGGTCGGCAAAGTTAGCATCTGCTGCCGAGAGACTGACCTTGAAGCCCAGTTATGTTACACAACCAGTTCCTTACTCATCAGCCCTAGAGGAAACCATTCCGTTAAAGGGAAGATTTACCGGACATCATCCAAGAAGACTCTTTATGCAATAAATGGACATTGGAACAGGTTTAATTTCTCCGCAGTGTGTTAATTGTATTGACTCATCTACTGTTAAATCTATTGCTTTTCATTCGTTAGACCCTTCCACTTGGTATCTTGAGATCCTGCAATGGAAACGAACCACCTTCACATCTTAATATTAAAATTTGAGTTTTTATCTATTTTCCTTTTTTTTTTTTATTTTTATCTTCCTTACTTGAACAGTTCCGTAATAGCGAAGGATATCAACACTGGGAAAGAGACTATCATATACAATGCAAAAGAAGCAATTACGGGGTTAAAAACTCCCGAGATAAAGGATTTACAGGTACTTTATAAACGCTTCAAAACTTTTCTTGCCTTCCACTCTAACTATATCAACAGTATTGTCAAGTATAATAAAAAAGTTGGTGCTTTTTCAAATCAAAATACACTGGTGCAAGAAAATGCAGCAGAATGAACCCCTTCTGCGATGAATATTGATAACCATGATCCTCCTAATCTTATATTGATGATATTGTTTTGTAAAGGGAATTTGGCCTAGTGAATCAGCTGTAGTGTGGAGTGAGGTCAGCAAAGGGATCCTCGGCAAGAATTGGGTCGAAGCAAGAGAAGCAAAGAAAATAGTGGAGGAAAAGCAACGGGAACTTGCCAGAGACAGGGAGTCTAGAGGAGAAACTTGGGTTCCTAAGCACTTCATTCTGTCTTACAGCAAAGAAAGCGGTTGGGGCTGCTCCCCTACCGAAGAAAAGGTCCCGGAAGCACCCATTGTTGTATCCATCAACCGTATGCTGCATTTATAAACCATCTCGTCGAATAACAATCATGTTACAGTTAATAAATGATCCATTCCATTTAAGTTTTGGGATTGAATAATTTGTTGACACAGCTTTCGGCCCAGAGAATTTTTGCGTAAAATGATGTGTTAAAGTTTAATAACCCACACTGATTTGGTAAGTATAGTAAATATAATATAATTTATATCGCGCTAAATAAAATTTATATAAATAATAATATTATATACAATTTACATAAAAATTTATTTTATTTTTATACAAGTCTTTTATATACTATTTATGTGATATTAAATATTATTTCATAAAATTTAAATTATATCATATTTACTAAATAATAAGTTTATAAATTATTTTTTTAAATTTAATATATAATCTTATTTTAAATCTCATTTTTACAATAAAAATTTGTTTTTTTTTTTTAGTTGAAAGATTTATTAACACCCGATTTTGCTTAAAAAAGAAAAAAAAAAAGAACTTATGTGTATGATAGAAGTTTGGGATGACGCTTCAGTACACACCAAAAGCATACCAAGGACAAGATCGACTGTTGTGAATGTCTTTGCAGTCAAATTCATAGTCATCTAGAACTACAAGCCAGCCGGGGTCTGGCCGTAGCAGATAGAGGTTCTTCTTCTTCTTCTTCTTCTTCTTCCTTTTTAAATGGTGTTTTATAGGCCCAAAATCTAATCTAATGGAGGGTCACTAGCCCAGTCTAAACTATAAAAAAAAAAAAAAAAAAATCATTAAAATCATCCTTGCATGGCTCACCCCGTCTATGCCATTAAGCATTCATTGGATCAGTGCTCAAGGTGGGCTGTGAAATAAGCGGGCAGGGCCATCACGGGTAGACAAGACTATCAGCCGTCCACTTTCCCTTTCTTGGATTGAAGCTAATTGGTGTATACATTAACTGTTCATCGAGTTGAAAATTTAGAATGAAATTTGAAACTCGAATTTCAGTTACAATTAAATCTCTGTCCCCAACCAACTGAAGAGTATGCATCGGATGGCAATTATGACTGATAACAATTTCAATCTAACAACTAAATAATGGATCGGTTTGGACCTATTGATTCACAAAGACACGGCTGGAGGCACGGAGCCGTTGACATCGTGCGTGGACCCCGGACGGCGTTTGCCACCTAAATGGGTCCTCCGGAGTAAAGGCAGAACATGTGGTCGAATCCGACTTGCCTTTTTCCAATATTTAATTCTCTCTGTTGTCTCGGAGGATACACCTCGTGCAGGGGAAACTATAGGATGCACTGAGTATATGTGATTGGTAGCGAACAGTGAATTTTCCAGAAAAAATAAAATAAAATTTGAATTTTAAATTTAAAATTAAGAGTTTATATATACTTGATTAGTGACATTTAAGGAGATGCATTATTATTATTATTATTATTATTATTATATATCACTTTCTCCGGTATTGAATTTCAATAAATATGAGCAATCAAATTAGGTGGGCCTTAATTTATAGGACAAGCTGGTATGTATCCGTCGTTGTCCTATTAACTCCGTCAACCATATCGCTGCTAAATCCAAGTGGATGATGACATTTCTACGTTATTATTTCCATTTGTTCGATGTGACTGAATCACCACCACACCATCCTCAGATATTTTAATCGTATTCTATCTTTTTCTTTGGTTGAATAGCAGTGGGTCTATTAAACCCACTTTCCTCCCCTCACACCCTGACTCCCTATATCTCTTTCCCTCTAGCACGCATCAGAATTACACAATTCCCATTTCTCTTAGCTTGCGAGGGTCCATTTGTACTCGTTCCTTCGGGGACATCCGATAAAATAATCGAACGATTGAGAGTCTAATTGCATCTACAATAGTCTCAAATTCAGTTGCATCTCCAATAATCTAATCGCAACTCTCCAGCCTCCACTTTGTTTTTGGTTTTTTTTTTTTTTTTTTTTTTGTGTTCTTTTCCTCTTGTTCCCTCCCTCTACACTTCAGCGGGCTTGATGGTGTGTAAGCATTTGTCTGTCTCTATAGATGTTCCTAAACGACACACATATATACCTAAATGTCACTGACCAATTCGTTTGTCAATTGTTTGTTAATTAATTTGCTGGTTTTATGTCGTGGGTGTTGCATAACGTAGGCCTCCCAAGGTGAGCTTGTCCTGATCAAACCCCTGACATTGGATGGAGATTTTGGCATTGATTGTAAGGCTCCTAATCTTCTTCAGAAGATTCTAAGCCTGCTTAGGAATGTTCGGCCCGGATCAGACCTCACCCACTTTCAGGCAAGTCGAGCAGTTCACCGTAAAATCATTTCTCGTGCATACTTCACGACAATACTATAACGATGCTGTCGATTGATTGGTTTCGTGAAAGTTCAGGTACCACCGACATTCAACATTCCAAAGTCACAGCTGCAATGTCTTGGCGAGTCAATTTATTGCACCAGCAGAGAATTGTTGCATGAATGCAACAATCCAAAGAGCTCATTGGATAGGTTCTTAGCTGTGGTGGCGTGGAGCATATCCACCAGAGGTCCTTGCCGTTTTGGAGTTGCTCCTTACAACCCTATTCTTGGCGAGACTCACCATGTCTCCGGAGGAAGCCTCAATGTCCTACTGGAGCAGGTACTCGATCGAGACAAGTTTCTTGTTATGCATGGTAATAGCCAACTCGATTAACTGTTTAGGATAGTTTTTAGTCGGTAAATTAAACTTTATGAGAGTACTTTTTAAATAAAAAAAAAATATATGGATGAAAAATAGACGTGGGTTATATATTGAACAATTATAATTTTTTATTTTATACTTTTAATCTTTAAATATATGACAATAGTTAATAATAGCGATAATCCTTCAACTTAGTCTAAATATGTTCCATTGATTTTCTAACTTTTAACCATGTTCAATAGCCAAAAGGAGACAACTAAAAATTGACGATGAAATTTTAACCACCCAAAAAAAAAAAAAAAAAGAGTCATGGGTTAATTTGTCCATGTGTGGGGATATAAAACTAATCGTGGGGCTTCAGTAAATTGCTTAGCTTAGCTCAAGCTTTTGGGTTAAGATTATATAGCAAGACATCCTATATTTATTTTAGTTATGCTGCATGATTATTTTGTTATTAAACTGACTTTCAACATAAGGTATAACTGAGGTAAATTTTGGTTCACGACATCCATCAAATGGGATTGGATGCGAGAGAGCTAGCGTCTCACCGATATAAACTGAGCATGATATTTCACTCAAAAGCTGAAACTTCGTCAGCTCAAACTGGATTTCAGTAGCGGTTGTGCTTCACATGGTTGTAGGTTTCTCATCATCCACCAGTTACTTGCTTTCATGCCACGGATGAGGAGGAACATATCGACATAACTTGGTGCCAACATCCAGTTGCCAAATTCTATGGTACGTTATTTAATTTCACGCGTTTCACACATACCTGTCTAAAAGTATAAGCTGGCTTGTAAAATGAGGATAAACAAAGGGGCCCAAAAAAAAAAAAAAAAAAAAAGACATTCCGAGCAAATTAAAATGTGGACTATGATCTACCCCTGTATTTTATATCAATTTTTGAAAATTGCCACTCTCTTTATTTGTACCATTTATAGGTGGCCAGATATCGTTGTTCATTCTTGTCCCGTTGATAACCTGACCTGGTGTCTTATGCAAAAGCCAATGCACTATGCATATGTAGGTACTAAAGTAGAAATCGAGGTGCATGGAAACAGGCAGCTTAAGCTCCTAAACTATGGGGAAACCTATGTGATGAACTCGCCAAAGCTCTTGTTAAAATTCATTCCTCCTGAGGCTGATTGGCTAGGCAATGTTAGTATCAGCTGCCACGAGACTGGCCTTGAAGCCGAGCTATGTCACACAACCAGTTCATTTCTTAGCCGTCGAGAAAACCACTCCATCAAAGGAAAAGTTTATGACAGATCATCCCTTAAGACTCTTTATGAGATTTATGGACACTGGAACAGGTATCATAAGGCTCTACTAATTTGTCTAAATGCTCTGTATTCTTGGTTTTGCTTTGGCTAATTGCTTGTATTGTTGAAAACAAAAAAGTATAGACCACTACATGTGTGGACTACCCTATAGACCAAGAATATGATCAAGGAATACCAACCCAAAATGCAGCAATAAGTCACCTTCATAGACTGATGTGGGGAGGCAGTCAAAGCAGCAAGCCTAAATGAAAACATAGGCTGAAAAGGCTACCAGACCAAATATCTCAACATAGATCGTTCTTCCACCGCCAAATGAATGAGAGCTGCCTTCCTTAACTTCAAGCTTATTGGCACAATTATCACCTACAGGACCATGTTAAAGCTGCACTAAGAACTAAGGAATCAAGAATTCAGTCCAAACGCATTGCTTTTCATCACTCAGTTATAACACCCTCTTACTTCCTTTCTTAAGATCCTGCAAAGGGGAATGTGTTATGTTCCAAGTACAACTTTGATCTTACATTACTCTATTTTACTAGATTTTAATACCCTTTAACATGTGATATTGTGTGCTCTCTTCCTCTCTCTCTCTCTCTCTCTCTCTCTCTCTCTCTCTCT
>CM034051.1:1861449-1890045 GCA_019804595.1 Bruguiera parviflora
CTCTCTCTCTCTCTCTCTCTCTCTCTCTCTCTCTCTCTGTTTTCTCTTTCTTTTTTGGTTCCTCCCTTGAGCAGCACTGTCATAGCGAAAGACATCAACAATGGGAAAGAGATGATTCTGTACAATGCAAAAGAAGCAATGAGGGGTGTGAAGACTCCAGTGATAAAGGATTTGCAGGTATTGTCTAAGAAGCAGTTTTTTTTTTTTTGAAAGAACAGGCAGCAAAATGAACCCTTTCAAGACTCTGCTATAATAATTATATTGCCATCTTGTTCTGTTAGGGGCTTCGGCAGAGTGAGTCAGTCGTAGTGTGGAGTAAGGTTAGCAGAAGCATCCTCAGCAGGAACTGGGATGAAGCAAGAGAAGCAAAGAAAGCCGTGGAGGTAAAGCAAAGGGAACTTGCCAAGGGAAGGGCCACGACAAGAGAAACTTGGGTTCCCAAGCATTTCCATGTATCTTACAGCAAGGAAAATGGCTGGAACGCCTCACCCATTGAAAATGTGGTTCCCCCAGCACCCATTATTGTACCCCTTTAAGTAATTTAGATGATCAATGTTCAACACTAAACTACAACAACAACAACATCAAGATATTTATCCAAGACCCTTATACATATAATCACACGCATTGATAATCTGTATTTTATATTTATAAATAATCTCATGGTATAAAATCCTTCTTTTTTAATGTTAGAAAATAGAGTTTTGTTCATCATAGATGAAAAATGGCTCAACCTGGCATAATCAAAATAAAAAGAGAGAAATATTTGACAAAGACATGGTGCATTTGACATTATATTATAAGTTGTATATTTTGTCATTATAATTGTACATTTTATTGATCTTCTGCGAAAATTTTAAAATATTCAAAGTAAAGAATTTAAAATATTATTTTCTTATCAATTGAAACTCAACCTAAATCGACAGGGTCAGATTTTTGCTTGAAATGGCAAACAGAAAAGCAAGACAACCCGGCAAACAGAAGAAGATCCGAAGAAGGGGGGCTCGGGCATGAGAAGAACGAGAGTAGCGTAATGCTTTTTATTTCGACGACCCGCATTTACAACAAAGCCCATTAAGCGAAATCTGCTCTAAAGCCTTTAAAGTAACGCAACTTGGGCTTTCCGCTTAACTTTTACGCAGACGACAACAATTATAAAGAGCCCATTGGGATCCCCAAACCAAAGGCCTCAAACTTCAGAACGTGCCTCACAAGACCCAAAACGCCATTGCCGAATATCACGTTGAATCGGTTTCAAATTTAAAACCGACTCCAGTACTCTCTGATACCATTGAACTACGACTCACTGACAATAGGGGCATCTACATCTCGACATTTGACTCATTCTCCTTCTGCACTCAATTTTAATGAGGGGGGGGGGGGGGGCGATCTCCCATTACAGGTCCAATGTAGTGAAATTGTCCTATGCTTGCTCTACGGATGGTGACCTGTTAGGCTGCTACGTAAAATCGGCCCACCAGGGCAGCTCCTGTTTTTAAGTTGATTGATGTCAAAATGAACCATCGACATTATTATGCACGACTCTGGTATAATCACACATGGATAATCTGCAACTTGCAGCGAGTGGAGAGAGACAGTACAAAGAGAAAAATACAAAACATATGTCAAACAAATTTTTTATTGTTTAACCAAAGAAGTATAAGACAGGAAACCCCCGACCATATCGAACAAGATCCCCCATAATTGAAAATATTTTGGGGTCCAATAGGAGGTTCACTGTTAAATCTCAGTGCACTTTTGTGTCTCCTTACACCACTTTTATTAATTTATTTATTATTATGATGGTTAAATTCAACTAACTATTGAGTATTGACTGCTGAAAAATAAAAATGTCCGAAAAAGTCATTCCGATGTCCGAAATTATATATCTGCAAAAGGGCAAACAAAAGGGAACCCCTTTTTTTTTTTTTTTTTTGTTTTTGCAACTATATAAGTATACGATAAAAATTGAAACTTAATGACTAAATAATCGGTTGGCTACACCAAAATGTGGACTAGGAGATGTGTTAAAAGTTTGAGCTCAACGGTTGAAACAACAGCGACTTGCGCAAGTGGGTTTCGGGATTAAGAAAAGGGGGACAATAATTGAAACGAGACCCTTTTGAATAATTACTTTAAAGAAGACCTTTTCAACGATAAGTCTACAGATTCCTAGAATAATTGCAAATTCGCGACCAATTGATTGATGGTGAGTTGACGGTATCAAATTGCCTGCTACTCCTGTACCAAGAGGCTTCGTAATTGTTAGCCTAAAGAAAATTGCTCGTGCAACAGAACCACCCATCTGGGTTTTCAAGGGTTTCTTGTTTTTCAAGTTAGCTGGTTGGACAACTCTCGACTGAGTGGTTAAACAAACTGAAAATGTTTTACATATAAATGGATAGTCGGTCAAATTAGTCTTATAAATATAACCTGCGCTATTTTAAATTTTGACACGAAATAAGAGTTTTGTCACACACTCACACTGTTATGTCTTACGTGAGAAGAATGGTAATGTAAATTATTTGAAAATTGGACGTGAGAGGCTTCGCTACTGAAATTGAAAGTCCAAAATGCGGGGACCCTCTCTCACAAGAAATGGCTTCATATCCGAGACAAGGATTCGAATGTCAAACATTACTTGGACAGGCAATTTCTAATCTATTGTTTTCTCCGCGAGTCCAATTATACGGACCGGGTGGGACAGGGGTCTTGTAGGCTATGCCCTGCATTCAAAAAATCTTTTTTTTAAAAAAAAAAATCAAATAAAATATATTATGTAATAAAATCAGATAAAAATGTCTAATAACCAAAATATAATGTATAGCCAATATATAATATATAACTACATATATTATACATTTGTATATAATTATTATATATTTTATATTAAATGATAATTGTTGTATATTATATATTATTTATCGTGCGTTTTATACCATTTTAAAGTAAACAAATAAATAAAAAAAAAAAATATATATATATATAAAGCATTTTTTAGTTTTTCATACGTTAATGGAGTGAACTGTAAGATTTATTCTAAACAATATAATGTGTAGACCAGCCACGCTCTCTCAATGCGATGCGATGGTATATTTTGTACGGGTCAGTAAAGTAGATCTGATAGGTCAGAAAGCCAAGATTATCTCCCGTAAGTCTGAAAATCTTGCCACCAAAGCAACGAATTCAATCATTCTTTTTACCTTTTGGGATGCATGAACGAACGTGTTTGATGATTATTCAGTGCATATCTGTCGAGAATCGGTTCAATTCATGTAACTACACACAGTCTATACCAAGCCTAAATTACATGAATCTGAGGACACTTTGGTGGCCACTTTCCGCCATGACAGTGGACATCAGGAACCAATCTTTGGATTCAATTTTGTTCTACTCACGCAATTCAATCCTCTCTTCTTTAAGTGCTTCCAACTGGATTTCCGGCAACTCTGATTCGCTCCTGCGATGGAACGATCTCTCTCTAATTGTGTCCAAAACTGGTTTCCATGACCTACCGCCATGTGTCTTCGGACTTGTCCCAGCCGGCGACTGTCTCAGGCATTGGTGGGTCGATAAAGGACTACTAGTCCCGGGAGACTTGGCCTCAAAGTGACTCGAGTTTGCTATGGAAGTGAGCTTGCGCACCATAGGAGCAAATCCCATGGGAGAAGCATCGCTTTCAAGGGTTGTGCGTGGCAGCAAGAAGTAGATTCGGCCTGGCTCCAGCTGGGCGTCTGGCTTGAGTGGCTTTGTTCCTATTGAAAGAAGCTCAGCTGCCGTGCACACAAAATACTTTTGGGACTTGCCTGTGACTTCACGCACCGAAACTGGATACTCAAAGCCTTCCACATAACCATTCAGGTGAACTACACGAATGTTGTTCTTGAATTCTTCAGGGGATGATCTGGAAGAGAAACAACCACCCATCTCTCTCTCTCTCTCTCTCTTCAAGTGATTGCTCGCGTGTGTGAAACAGGATATATAATATGCAGGGACCAAGAGGGAATTGTGGGTTTCGAGTCTACGAAAGGATGCTTCTTTTTTTCTCGCAGTTAGGCCAACAAAATTTTTAGTGGTGCCATCTGCAGGCCAACTAATCAGCAGCCTTCATCTTTTCACAATTCCCGACGTTTCCCTTTCCAATATTATTTTTTCAACACATTACACATCGTCGACGTGTGGCGTCGTATTGCCAATGACAATCTATCTAAGTACATCGAGTTCCAAGAGGCATAAAATTTGACAAGGTATAAATACAAATTTGCTTTGCACCAATATAATTACTTCTGGCATGTTTGTGTTATTTATTAAAAAAAATAAATCAAAAACATGCAATAAATATTTATAATATAATTATATAAATTTGTGTCCATTATTATTATTTTACGTTAATTTATTCATATTTTTGTAATATGCATTAAATGTTTTAAAATGAAAAGGATAGTAATTATTATTTAAAACTTTTGAGTGTATGACTGAGCTAAGTTAATATTAATTAATGGATGAATCCAGGGTTCCCTTTCTTCTAATTTTATAATCAACACAATCTATCTCTTCGGCATTGGCTCGTTGCACTTCTTTCTCTTGTGGAACACGTACATATATAATTTGCAGGCACCCGTTTCCCCTTATTTTCATCTCTCCAATACAAGTGCGTGTGTGTATAAATTTCCTTGAAAGTTAATCTGTTACAAATTAAAATCGGGGTTAGACTTGAAAAAATGCACAAAGGTCATTACTCTTCTTGGGTCATATATCCCCCGGTTTCTCCGTTTGTCATTGGGTCATTGCGCTCGTTGACTATCAAACATGTGCTCGACCAGCTCAATATTCAAAGCGCATGGATTCTGTTTCTTGGCTTCTTTGTCTCTTGGAAAAATGTTCATGCCGTTGGCCTGGGAGGAGGGGGAGGGGGACGCCTGGCTCATGGCGGCGTTGGCTGTCAGCGCACGAGGGATGACTATGGTTGGAAATTAAGCAAGCGATGAAATATGAAGCAGGAGATTCTCAACTACAGTTGAAAGACTTTTCTTTTCTTTCTTTCTTTTTTTTTTTTCCCCATTATTTTGCTTTTGGTTCGGTTTACAACTTGTCGAATAACGATTAACAGTGGTGCACAACCCCACTTTAGGGATCCAATTCAGTGACAATGCTTGCTTGATAAACAATATAATTCATACTATATAAAACGATTTTAGTATTATACAATAACATTTAATATCACACAATAAAATTGTATAAAAATGAAATAAATTTTAATATATAACTTGTATGATACTAAATATTATTTATATAATATAAATTACATTATATTTACTTTACTTATCAAAACAATGTGCCTGAGGTAGTGAAGTCCCTAAACAAACAAAGAGGACAGTGACCATGCATAAACAAAAATTTGGGCTTAACCCACCGGCCGGCAGGGACCCAAAAGTGGGGCCATGATCAAATCGTGGTAGGGCAGGCCAGGCTGTTCCAAATTCTAGCGGAGCCGCGGAATGTTTGATGATTTGCACGGACGATCACTGCCGATTAGAACTCGGCCAAATTTAAAATGGCGAATGCGAAGGCTTAATATACATTTTCATGCTTTTCAATTTACAATAAACTCTCAAATCCCATGCCTAATGGTTTCAAAAAGAGGGGAACCGAGAGGGTGTTCTTTTACAAATGATTATTCGGTCATTGAATACACTGCAATAGATCCCCCAAAATTTTCTATACCAACGTAGAACACAAACAGCAAAAATGGAGGGAAAAAATGGACAACATATCGCTCACCCCCTGTTGGAAGGAACGCTGACTGATTAGCCTCCAGCCCTTCAAAGTCACTCTAACTGCCCTCCCAATGCCCCTCCACGCAAGAATTGCGTATGGGAACATTCAAGCCTTGATGACACAACATTTACAAATTTGTCAGATATATGAGGAGCTAAGAGCGGCGGGCCGAAAGCAACCGTTGATCCGACCAAAGAATTTGAAGTCATCCAAATTAACTCACTCAAATTGTTTACGTATAATTGGAGAAAAGCTGCAACAAGTTATCAATAGATTCTGGATAGAATTTCCTCGCGAACAAGTAACACGGCCGTCTGATTCCATTCCACGTGCAAGGTTGAATCTGCACTTCCCTCTGCAGACAACCATAGGAAGGAAAAATTACATGCGTATAGAATTGAATTTAGCTAACCTTTGAAAGACTGTAGGAGTAATGCACAAGATTGCACCTTTTCATCACTTGTCACGTGTATACTCAGATCGATTGACTGCAGGGTGAAACATTGCGTGGAGAAAGGTCAAGCTCAAGGTCAAGGTCAAGAAAAGAAATGTAATAATTTGGCTAAAGACCACCATGGAGACCTAGATACTGTCGGTCAATGACCTGACCCAAAGTTCTTACCTCAAGTCTATGTTACCGCGGGAAAAGTAAAAGAAATATTTCTAAACAATGTCTTCTGGGGAAGGAGTAGGTGTTTGGGAGGATTACAGCAATCACCTCTAAAAAGCAATACAGGCAAGACTAAGGCAGTAGAGGAGCAAAACACTACCGTAATATTCATCAGAAGCTCATCAGTTATATCCTCGGCCTTGTATGACTTGGGGTGCCATTTTCTCTCAGACCAATCAACATGTGTTACTGACCAATTGGCAATTCCGCCAGGATCAACCATCTGAAGCCACATATAAAGATAAGTTTTCAAGAGAAGCTGGAAACTGTAGAGCTTTAAGAATGGCATGTTGAGGAAGATGCTCACATTGAAAAATGTTGGCAAGTAATGCTCATCAGCAATACAATTTTTTCCTTCCAGACCAGGCTGTAATTATGAAAAAGATCCCATGTCAATACTGCTAAGGTCTCAACATCAGACACAAATGCCAAAATGCACAAGATCTGGACATGGAATAATGACATAGGCTTGGACCATCACTTGTATGAAGTAAGGTGACTCCCTTGACCCTTCCTTGACCCTAACTATGGAATAGGAGATCACTGATCAAGCTGACACGAGAGACATTAATCTAAACCATTATACATTTATATGTAGATGCTGACAACAACGATCCTGTGTATCCCTTAGAGAAAAGCTTTATAGAGCAATTGCATTGACAGTTGTTCAAGTGAATGAGATAAATATTGCTCTAAGTTATCATAGTGGCTGCATTAAAAAGGAAATAACATAAGCTCTTATAACATACAGGAATTTGATAAACAGAAGATCACATATTATATTGAGGGCGAAAAAGAGAAAAGTTGATGATAAGAGAAATTGCAATCCAAAGGTTGACTTCAAAAGGAACAAAAGAAAGGCCCAAAAAAAATATTGCAGCCTTCCCCCTGTTTTAAGCAAGAGGCACGATTCAAATATTGAAATATGGATTGAAATTACCACATAAAGCTGGAATTTAAAGAAAAGACCACGAGTCAAGGGATGTCAGTATCAGGAACAAAAGTTTCAGCATCACAGAGGCTGCTGAGAATTTGATGCCAAGATAAAATTTCATAAATTAAGCAATTGTGAGGATAACAACCTTGCAGTACTCACGGAATTTTGAGTAGTAGAGACTGTCAGCTATAACTATCAAAGCATGCTGTCTCTTCATTGAAAACCACTGCACAGAATTCACTCATTAAAAATTGGAACAATACAAATTGAAATTTAAACAAAAATCGCACCATTTTTTTTTACAGTGCCATAAATAGCAGGGGGAGGATTGCCATGAAAAAGTCAAAGGAACTATTAGGGAAGTGAATAATGCAGACAGTAACTTCACTGCCTACAAGAAACTAATGAAGATAAACCTGTGCCCCCTTTCTAAAGTCTTTCTTCTCAATTACAGGTAACATGTGATCTGAATATCTGCCATTCCCATGTGGACCAGGATCGTAAAAACTGACAAGAACAGGATACATTCATCAACACAGGTAGATAGGACCAAAAAAATTTTTGAAATATTCAACTGAATTGTATTTCTGTTTGGCTGATTGGTCACCGGTCTGCCAGAAAATTACTAATCATGTGATAAGCAAGGCTAAGTGCCCCAAAGTATATGACAAAAGACATTTAAATTATGGCACGTACCAATCAACATAGCTGATATTTGAGTGCATCAAATAGTTGTAGACATAGTCAAACTTATACAATGGAACACAACTGCAATATCAGAGGACAATTGATCACTGATTAATAATGGCAAAATCTATATAGCTCAAAATAATAATGTATAAGACCAGATCTTTTCATATTACCTATCAGAGAGTAGCACAAAATGCTGGTTATCAGGATCTTGAATAGCATTTGCCAGAAGTCGTCTCTCAGCATCAACCATCGAAATCCTTCCCCATACCACCTGCAAATTTCGTTCAGTTAAATTGATTAGGTATTCAACTGATTTACCCCCCAAAGGCTAAGATTTAGAAGGATGGCATAAGATCCATAGCCCTGTGAACTGTTTGTCTGGAAATTGTTGGATCAATTGAACATTAAGCAAACACATCATGGAAATCTAAAATCTAATGGAGACAAATGCATCTAAAGTAGCTGCAACTCCTGGTTACAGTGCAAGTGTAGTGAAGAAATTGTAACTCACTAAAATCCAAGGAATCAAACTAGGTCTAGGATTCTATCTTTCAATGTAATATAATTAGCAACATTATCGATTCCATTCAGAGTAGTTATTTTTTATTCTGGGGGTACGCCTACATATATAAGGTAATGTATTTTAAGGAAGGAGTCTAAGCCTTTGTATAATAATAAAGTTACTTAATTGTGATTTAAAAGTGATTGGTTTGAGTTGCAGAAACAGTCCTCTCCACAAAAAGAGGGGATTTCGCATTCATTTGACTCTTTCTCAGATTCCGCGGTGAGCAAGCCCCCTGCAATAGGACACCCTTTAGTCATCCTTAGAATTGATCCATGGTGAACATTTTAGTTGTTTTTCTTCATGAAAATTGATCTCATCCTGGACCCTGACATTCCTACCTATGACACGGAAGTTCAGACTTTGCTGCAAGATATTTCATCAACAGTGGTAACTTACTTTATAGGTAATGTGTAGGCTATTATGATAAAGTGAAAATCAAGAAAAATAGCTCTCAATTGTAAGAACGTTCATGAATTGTGTACAAGGTGTAGTCTTTTTCCAAAGATGTTAAATTTCTCATTGAAATGCAGATGCCATTTTTTCATTAAAATATAACTGTGTGGAGCCTAATACAGTGTTAAAGCCTTCAAAATCTTACTAACCAAGGGAGATAGCTCCTATCTCTTTCATCTCATCCCTTCCTTTCTCAAATAATTTCAAAAATCATGTTTGTTCTCTCTCTCTTTTCTCTTCCTTGTGCATCTTGTTTCCAGGTACGTGGTGTCTTCTATCATGATTTCCGTTTAGAATGACAACACCTTTTTTTACACTATTCATTATGTAATATTTTATCTTAGTCCAACTATAACTTCAGCAGTATCTAAATATGGTTTGGTATCTGCTCTGTTATTTCATTTACATAAAAACTGTAGCAGAATATTGCAACAAAAAATTGCCTCACTTATCATCAATAGAGCAGACCAAAACTACAGCAGAGGTCCTCATCAAGAACACATTAAAGCTTGATCATCAATTTCCTAGTTGTATGGTTGAAACTTGCCCTTATCATCCAGCAATGGCAAAAGGTTAATCAGACACCAACACACACAAGAAACAAGAAAACATTTCTCAATGGAAGCTGGCAACTTATAGAACCAAAGAATTTTTTTGATGGCCTCACTGCATCAAAAATGATCTATCAGATTCCCTCATTGTTGTCTGCAGTTGCTTGTTCTTTTTTTCTTTCTATTGGTTTGGAGGGTAGAGAAGGGAAGAAAAGATCATATAACATGTTTGAAGCATTTCAATAGATCATTGGCCAACCATATATATGCACTAAATGATCAACTGAACCTAGAAAAGATCAGAAATCTCTTATTTTCCAGAGTGATAGAACATAGGACAGGCAAATAGACAACCACAGAGAAATGGATAAACTACACTAAAGAGTTAAATAAGAGTGAAACATAAAAAATAGGTTAAAAAAATTGCAAGCACGACAATGATAGAATAAAATGAGACGACTTATTAAAATTAAATTTATCAACCTCATCACTGGGAATGTCTCGATTCGCGAAGTAGCGGCTCAAATGGACTGGTTTTTCCTGGGATGCATGAACGTAAACAGAGAATCTGCCCTCATGACCCTGCTAGGAAAGATGAATTGGCTTCAGCCAAAGACATGAGTGAATGAAAAATACTTGGTCTTGAAATGCCTACAGTTTAATGTACATCACAAACCCTGAAAGGTCCCCACATTTGTGATATCCTGTCTTTCAACTAGCTACCCATCATATAGATGTGGAATATGTAAATGATCCACAGAGATACAAACTGTTATCCCTTTCATTTATAGCAAAAGCAGAGTATTAGTGCTTAACAGTTTGCCCCAAATTGATGTAGATATGTGGTTTTGAAGGGAAAGGAATTAGCAGTAGTACATGGGACGCACAAAGAAAACCCAAAAAGAACAGCAAAAAGGATACAAAATGAGCTTCCTAACATGTGGCAGAATAAAGCACTGTTAACTAAGTGACCAAGACACAACATTCTAGATTCTACCAATCAGGTTAATTTATTTGCACTTTTTCTTTTTATTTTAAGGTACGAAGTGGGTTCATGTCTTTTATTCTTTATCCATTAAAGAGAATTTTTAATCTTGTAGGTTTTTCTCAATACATGCATGCATGCATAAATTTTCCCAAGAGCCTAACTCCCTTAAACCTCCTTTTTTCACTCAGCAAAACTCAATTATATGTTCAGTAAGGATCCATACCAATCTTGTGTGAGTAGTAAACAATTGGACATGCAACTTTCTTACAGACTTGAAAGAAAACACAATTTTGGCATAACTTCAAAAGAAACTAAAACTGCCAATAAACAGTCATCGACCAATACATAAGACACAAGTCCAAGTTAGACGATGTTTCAGAAAGCTGAATCATCAAATAAAGTTCATTCAGACACAAGTATACAAGACTCACACAAATGACTTTTTTGGAGGTAAGAGCTCCATCCACGCCTATACAGGTCTATACATTTATAATAATAAACTCAGCTTCTTCTATCCAACATGACAAAAAGTAATAGTTGAATGAAATTAATATATCAACTAAACAAGTTGTTAAATAACTACAGAAGGTAATTGTATTTAGCACAAAAATTAAGAAAGAATTCTTACTTCAAAAAACCTGTCCCAAAGCTTCTCAAAAGGTAATGAACCAGGAGTCAAGAACATAAAAGCAATTTTAGCATTTTTTGTTTGAATGGGAGGCAAACTCAAAATTTCCCTAATCACAATATGAGATGCAATCTCATCATCTGTATATTGCCTCGCAGGAGCAGGTGGAAGCCAATCAGTAAGAGCCTTGCAACCTCTAGAAGAAAATACATAACAAGCAGAGCTGCCTTGTGGCGGATAAATATAAGCACAAACTAGAAACAGGCTGACCATTGACACTAAGACAATGATCCATATTGGCCTCTTCAAAGGAGGCCGGTGACGAGTCCCGGGCAAGATCTGTACATCGCCCATGCCTACATGCCACACCTGATTTGCCTTCATCTAGAATACCAGCATAAGAAGTTTATCTTAAGGTAATACATGTCTTGCAGCCATCCACATCCACCACCCTTCCCCCGATAAGAATCAGTGTTTAACAGCCACACAGAGATTCTTCCTTCAATTGGCCAAGAGGCAAAATCTGAGAAAGTTAAATGTTAAAAATCTAGCTACAAGCTTCTTTAATCCTCAAACCTTGATTAAGAATGCAAAGAAAGAAACAGTTGCATTTCAATTCAAGAAATGACGGGGGAAATACAAAAGAAACAAGAAAGAAAGAAAGATGAAAGAATCTTTATGGTCGAATCAAAGATCATATGGGTGACATTCCAAACATATTATCTTTTTGCAGTAACCAAACAGGCACAAAATATCAACCAACTTCCATGCAATTGGGAAAAAGAACGAAAAACAGGAGGAGGAAAATCAAGAAACTAAGTAAGTTAAATAAGCAAACGCTGTGATCCAGATTACTAAGGATTCCCAACTACTAAAACCAAGGTCATGTTTCTTGCTGTTCACCAATAGAATTAGCATTAAAAATCAAAACCAATCCAAACCAGCAGCCTCTCCCAGTGGCACCAACCCCAAGACCCAATCAAGATCCGAATCCAAACGCCACACACGAACTGCACCCTAAAGTCAACGCCTCCAACACCAAATTGACCGCTGTTTGGATTCCAAGAAAACGCAAGAAGAGAAAAGGATAAAAAGGAAGAATTGCATTCTTGGATTCAAACATGGCCCAACTTCCATTCTTGAATAACAAATTATCACATCAAGAAACACCCTTATCCAAAAAAAAAAAAACATAACAAACAGATTCCAAAAACAACCAAGAAAGGGAACAAAATAAGAAGCGAATACCTGATGAACAAAGGCGGATGCCAAATTTTTTTTTTTTTTTTTTAAAGGCTGAAAACCAGATCTCCAATTCAAACACCGGATTCAAAGATCTTCAAAAAAAATATATATATATCTCATATTAATAAATAAATCAATATATAAAACTTTCTGGCAATGCCACTATTCAAGATCTAGGGCACACCCAATTCCAAAGAGGGCCAAAGCCTCCACCCAGACACCCACAAAGGCAGGAGGGAGATTTTAATATAAAGATTATATTAACCCCATAACGCAACTGTTTTTGATTATGGATTCTTGCGACGATTCATATTTGTTGCGTTATTTATACTGGGAAAAACGGGCGGCCTCCGTCTCGCTCTCCTACTCAATTCTTTTATGGCTAATAGTTTTTTTTTTTTCTTTTTTTCTTTTATATATATATATATATATCTCTTATTTAATGTTTCTTTTAATTAAATTTTAGATAACGAATTTATTTACTGGAAAGAGAGAGACGAAAAATATTGCCACGTTGGTCTCTGTCTCAGGCACTCGCTTAAGAAACTGTCAAAGTTGTTGAAGACAACATTGACCCAAATTTCATGGTAGTCTCTTTTTTTTTTTTCTTCTTCTTCTAAGCTTATTCTCCAAACTTTCTTATAGCGTAGCTTTTTGACCCATTAATTTATAATATTATATGTTCACGTATTTTTATTTTTATTTTTTTTAATTGACAGACATATAAAATATATACATTCATAAAAAAAATTATGTTATATATATTAATTATATATATAAATCTCACAATTTAATATTGTTTTAACAATATTTTGTTACGATGTCTTTGAGTGTGTTTAATTTTTTTTTTTATCTTTATGCACTATAATTCTTTCATTTATAGATATTATTCGCATAACAAAAAAATTTGTTACATATATATATAACTACATGTACAACATATATGGTTGGATAAATAATTGGGTGAATTTCTACCCTCGAGGTAAAAAAATGAAAAAAAAAAAAAACCTTTGTTTTATATGTTTTTTGGTTTAAACTTCCAACTGTTTTTGCAATTCAAAGTTGTACTTTCAAGTCACAAAAAAAATAACATTATCATCATACCACGTCTCCCACGTTCAATAATTAATTTGCAAGCATCACTAGGAATCTTCATAGGACGATTCCCTCAATTAAAACTCCTCGAGCCCTATTATAATATAAGCTACAAACTGACCTAACAATCAAATTGGTTAGTAAAATATTGATATAGAGAAATGGTCAACATCCAGTTTATATTTCGTAATTAAGATTTAACATAACATATTTTATTAATTAAACCAGTTGTCTCTGTAATTTGTATTGTTTGAAAAGTGTGTGGGTTCAGAGTAAACGTGGCCTATATCGTTGAGGCGAACCAGTGCCTCTACGTTAATTGCGGTCGCCGCCCCCTCCCTGGATTCATTGGTTATCGTTCATAGCCGAAGGCAACTAAGAGTCATACGTATAAGGAAGAGTCATATTATCTCTTATCGTAATAAGTGAGCTCAAATTTTTAATTCCTCATAAGCTTTGTTGATTCTAAACTTTTGGCACCAGAATTTACTGAAATACGTCTGTTTTGAATTTCTGGGGTCAACGAAATTCATTTGATAGATGAAGGATCTAATTGGTTTTAGTTGATAGTTATTTAATACGAAAGATACAAATGGGAGTCCCTTTCATAAAAGGGAATTAGTGCAACGCCAGATATCCCCTTTTTTCAGGATTAACTCTACAAGGTTACATCGTTAAAACTTAACCCTCTTTCTACTCAAAACGATAACAAGCTTTGAGGAGATTCCGTCCTGCAAGAAAAAAGAGTGTGAACTTCAATGAATGGGCCGTGGACGCAGTCAAAGTTTTTAAGATTCATGTCAATCTGGCGTTAAAAATTCGCATTTACCAAACATTACAAACACACACACACAAATGGAGAGAGGGAAAAAAAAAAGGCTAGAAAACTTAAAATGTTTTGTGCCCATTACCAGCGACTTAAAGCCTTCACAGATTATAAAAGAATTACAATAGTTTATATCGTAAAAATTATATTCAATTCGATGTCCACTTGGAAGCCACATGTCGTTGGCCACAAAAATCAAAGTCAAGCAACTCTATTGCCAATGAGAACAAGCATTCTAAAAAGTATTCTGGAAGGAAAGGTTATGACTTCATGTGAATGTTACGAGCAATTGCATGCAACTTCTTGTTATAATTTTTCACTATGCGTCTACATCCAATTAATCATTATTAATTCATTCTTGCAAGTCAACACGGCTCATCAGTGGCTTCTGCGGATATATTGCCACATTTCTTCACGTGGGAAGATGAGCTGTTGGCCTTAACGAACTTTCTAAACGCATCTGCTCTTGCCATTGTTATTAGTTCCCCTATCATAGCTCATTTATAGTGAAACATGCTGTCTTTTTTTTTTATTCATTCTGCTGATCTTCTGAGCCATTGTTGAGCATAGCCATATCAAAGATGGGTAGGCTGGCATAGAATCAACAGAAAGTTGAGGGGCCAGAAATTTTTTTTTGGGTGAAACTAAAATATGTATTTTGGAAGCCTTCTTGTGGTTGTGCTGAAAAAGTCCACATTCCAAATAGCACCTTATGAGTCAACGTTCGAATTTTGACCGTGGAAAGGTACACGAAGAACAAAATGCCAAGACAAAAATAGAAAATCTTTCGTTAGGAGGGAACGAATGGTGATTTGATTATATACTAATCCTATGAATTATAACAATTAAAAAAAAAAGCAAGTTTACTATATTATACAAAAATTCGAAGAATTCACCTGGTCAGCACTTTGCAAGTAGGAGTATTCTTTATTTTGTCAGCCAAACAGCTTAACAAGAGCCGTCCAACAACATATGTTACGTGCAAGTTCTCTCTCTCTCTCTTTTTTTGTCTTTTTTCAAGCATGAAAGGACTCGGCGTGGCCAACGTTGGCCACGTTAGAAATAGTTATTGTTACTGATATTCAGTTATGAACGCTTGTTGGTGTTATGATTCATCCCCAATATTAGAAAGTACAAACAATAGGCTCTAATCAACTTCAATTGTCTTGTAACCAACAGCTAAAAGATTAGACATATATTTCAAAAGTTTCAGTTTAAATACTGAGAAGAAAACATAATATTTAGGAAGAAGGGGAAAGATATTCTTGTTATGTATCTCACAGACCAATACATCTCAAAAAAATAATAATAATAATTTCCGATTATTTCGCCTTTCTTGCCTATCACATCCTTATTTTCCCTTTTTAGTTTTTCTTTTCAGAAATTGAGCCGTTAGATGGTGATTCAATCAGCAGAAAGCCAGAAGCAAATTATAGCAAGCCTATTCTATGAATATTGGCCTTGGACTTTTAATCAAATACAAAACCTTAGTTTCTAAGTCCAAAATTTAGGCTATCAAAACGGTCATACTCCATTTGGGCCATTATTTTTCTTTTGGGTACATCCGAAATCAAGACCATTCATAGATACACACATATATTCTCACTCTGCTATTAATAGTATTATAAAATGCAATTTAAAAAAAATAAAGGAGGAGAAAATAAACTTGAAATGTTTTTTTTGTTTTTTTTTCAATTGCTACTTTGATGGTCATATTGTGTAGTCTTGAGCACATAGCCTGATACAGTTTTGTTCCTTCTTTTTCTCCATTTTTCTCTTTTGAAGTTCAAGTTTATACATTCTCGATCCTGTGTGTCTTTGTCGTTTAAAAGCCGAGTTTACAGTTCAAATGCAGAACAATGATGACAAAAATAACAAAAAACATTAATCCTAAATTTAATTAGGCTAACCTCGTTTCTTCAAATACCGAAAGAACAGATGCTGACAAAATAATCCACTTCAAAGAATGCATGAACAATGTTTGCAAACATTGTCGAAAAAAAAAAACGAGATCACAAATTCTGCAATACTATCTATATATTTATGCCAGATCAACCAACCAGCAAAGGCATAGAAAAGCAATTTATAATATAAGTGTGAAATCGCTCACGCACCAACATGCAAATATTGATGCACTTGCACACAGATACATGCATCTGAATCGAAAAGGTTATCAAAATACCTATAAGTCTGAGCCAACATTCGAAAAGGTTATCAAAATACCTATAAGTAGAAATATTCTAAAAAGATAATAGTGATCATTAGATCAAATAGATCCTAACCATCTATTGAAAGGGAAGATGTGGAATTCATTTGTAAGATATCCAAGTAATATAGTATTCTCTAAGTTCTCCATATTTCTTATATATTTTGTGTGCATTTTTTTATCTTCTACTAGTAATATTGTAACTCTTGCAGCAGGTTGAACTAGTATTCGAATTAGGCGAATTCTTAGTGACGCACGGGTCGTTAGGTGAACAAGGACAAGTCTGTGACAACATGCATGGGAACCATGAAATTGTTTTTTAGCCTTTTTACTGCAAAATCCAGAACCAATATGTTATCTGAATTCATGCTATGTCTATAATGAAAACAAGCAAATCAACATTATGATATTTGTAACTAGGGATAAATGCAATGCACCCCATATGGTCTAATACTTTTTAGACATATCTTGCAACTTTAGCTTGATGTTGTGGGTCATTGAATTTTCTAATTCTTCCAATTTAGCTATTTATCCCTCAGGATGAGTAGCAGAAAGTGACAGATGACATTTTCTTTTAAAATCAATGTCTATTGTTTCTCAAAATGACTAATTTCTTGTGTTTTTCTCAAAATTTACTATTTCATATTTTCCTGAGGGACCTACATATTACCAAATTAAAGCCACTTAATATATAAAAGATAAACTACAGGGGAGGAACATGCGTGTAACACTTATAACTAACCTGAAGATAGCTGAATAGTGACTAAACAGAATGATAACAGGCAGGGTCCTAGAAGCAGTTGCCTACATGAAACAAATGTAACTATGAGCCACTCATGGTGCAAGATACTCTTGTTTGAGATCCAAACAGTCTCTAGAAGTCAATATCAAACTCCACAGGCACAAAAAAGGAATATGGCTCTGTACCAAATGACCCAAGATTACGTACCACAAACCATGAATGCTCCATAGATTCAAGGGGTCTTGTTAGCTCGTTATCTTTCAGTATGAGTTCGACCTAAAGAATGATGAAGAATGCCTAGGGATTTGTGCACAAAATCACATAAAATCCACCAAATTCCCGGGAAAGCATCACAAAACTATCTACTGTTGAGTTTTAATGTACTTATATGAGCAAGCTACTGCCAATACCTCGTCTTCTACTCTTTGGCTTCCATAAGCTGGCAATCATACAACCAAATAACTATATTTACTTAGCTTTGCACCACACTTAGTGTCACATTCTTAATGCTGTTTTCAATACTTTGTAACATGCAATTAACATAATCACCAAATCAATCCATGATCTCCAAGTTCTTGTTTCTTGCATTGCAATTGTCCATACAAGTTTTCAACTACCGTGGCATATTGTAGCAGTCTCTCCTTTTACTTTCTTTGTTTCTTTTATTTCTCTCGTTTCAGATTTTCTCTAGTATTACAAAATAGGAACTTATCTTTCTGATAGAAATACTATAACACATTTCTGTATACAGAATATGAATCACAAAGAAAAGCCAGAAGCAATAAGCGCTGTGATGGGCTTTAGGAAAATAATATTAGTCTTCTATTATCCTAGATAAGCTTCATGAAAATTCCCAATTCTGTTACAGAAGCAACTCAAAGTGGTGTTACCTGATGATGGTACGCAGAAGCAGCTTCAATGAAATCTTTGAATGTTTGATCTATTTTTATTTTGTGCTGCCTGATGAAACACAAACTCTATCATATGCAGTTTTGTCCTTACGCTACCTGGTTGATATATGACTCGGCAAACTTCTTTGTTCCCTGTTAAAGAAAAGCCATTGGAAGACTACAAGATGAGCCAATTTATAAAGCAAGTGATTACAATAAAGTGTATTAATTTTACGTCAGGGTCCACCAATTTTGTAAGTAGACAGCATGATGAATAGCATAATTCTTTGATCCATGGTAGAGCTCAACAGTTTTCATAATTAGTGATTGTGTGTGCACCTCAGTATCAATCACATAGTTCAAAACTTGTTCCTTCAACTTTAGCATCCATTTCTTCTCAACAGAAGTTAAAAACGGAAAGCAAATAAAATAAAATAAAATAAAAACTCACTTACATCCTGCAGAAAAAGAATGCATCAAACTTGACAGTGAAATAAAAGTTATATGTACAGCACATTATAATCACTGCTAACAATGACAGACTATCATTTTCAACTCCCCTAAATTGACCAGGCAGTGGATATAGGATATGTAGAAAGAAACACAGATAATTCAGCTCCCTTTCATGCATGATGCTGTATAACATCCCATGCACATATATAGGTACCCAGTTCCTGTGTGCTTCAAATAACAATGTTCAGCTTATCCCACAGATGGGAAAAAGCAGAAAGACGAAACAAATGATTGAGGTCAATATAAATTGTCAACCAGAGGAAATATTTCTCCTCCTTTTTGTTCAGGCAGCAAATGAAATCTTTGTTTCCCATAAAAGTTTCCTAGACATGTTTAGGTTGCAAGATTCCTTTCCTTCTTTGAAAACTCATCAACTAAAAAACCTTAACAGAAAAATAAGAAAAACAAAAAACAACATCCTTGTGTTTATGTAATGTCAGTGAGATTAGATACTTTATAGAACCAGAAGCAAGTACATTGAAGGCTATCCTGCTCTCAGACACATAGTAATTGGACAACTAATCTGCCAAAGGGAAAGAAATGAATATTGTGTTCAATCATGCATGCTGAATGTGGATGCCCATCTGAAGCTAAAACTTTAGACAAGCCAAAATTTCATATGAGAACATACAATTAAAACAAGGGGACATAACCAATGAACACAGGGTTTACAAAGTTGATGAACCCTAGAATAATAGCATAAAACCCATTATATCAATAAACCCAAAAAACTAAGTAGCATGAAGAGGAGAAACAGCAGAGCAGTCCAATCGGCATGAAATGTATAATCTCAAATGCACTGCCTACTGAAACTGCAAAAAGATTCATTCTGAATCTAAAAACCAACTTTATCCTCAGGAAATTAGCTTATAGTTGGCAAACATAAATACATGACTGCTTTAACCAAAAATACCGATAGCTTCATTCTACATGTTCCTTAGAATGAAGGCACTTGAAGATGGTATCATGACACCCCAGAAAAAAACTTCATAAGATTATAGTAACACCCTTATGTGCATGTGTGCAAATGCATGCCCATGTTTGTTATGTTCAAGCATTGCAACACCAGCAAAACAGTGCACAATATAACAGGAAAGGTAAGGATTACTCACGGTAACAAGTATTTTAACATGATGCTCAACCTACTTGCCAAAGTGAGCTTTCTTTTCTGGCACCTGGTGAAACAATGACATTAGAAATCAGATCAATTAGGATAATCAGTCAGATAGTCAAACACATTTTTTGATGGCAGGAAGTTAAGCTGAAGTGATAATTTTCAAATTCTAAAGTTCACTTTGACAGTCAAAGATTAGAATCTTTTGAAGTGTCACTTCCAAGTCATGCCTCCCATACTTGTCCCAGTGAGTCACCGTATAACAATGCTGCATGTTACAAATCAAAATAAACGAGTGAAAGAAGGTCCAAAAACAAAACCTCAGTATAAACACTATGAGACCAGGTGGTTTACCTGAAAAAGCCAAAAATGAAATGCAAGCCACTTTGGAAGCCATTCTCCCTGAACCTAATAGTATATAACTCAAATTTTCATTGCCATAGTTCCAATTGACAATCAGTAATTTAGGAAACTGAAAATCTACAGAATTCATAGCTATAGGATGCAGCCACATTGTTGCCATAATCCAGACAAAAAAAGTAGGACAACCCAACTGTTGTACTTCATTTGCTTGCAAGAGAAATCCTGAGATCTGTTAGGAAAAACCTTCACAAAGCTCCCAGACACACATGGCAGTCCTCCAACGTGCAAACAAGTAAGTGTTAGATATTCCAACAGGCAGAACAGTGCAAGAAAGGATAACTGTGAGACTCACCACAATTGCAGTGCTTCTTTATGCATTAGCATTAGGCTGCTAGATCATAAGAAAAAAAGCTATCATTTTCTCCAATCACTAATCTTATATGTATGGTACAATTTCTTTACAGATCCTACAACAGTGCTTCCTAAAGTGAATTTATCAATTACTTTGACAACTATAAGACAATGATGCACTAGTCAAGCAATATAAAGGTTGGCTAAATTTTGCATGAATGAGACACATGGCACCTCTTAGTAATGTGAACATCATCCCCTAAGGGGTGGAAGCTGAAGATGGATATCAAACTCTAGGAAGTTTCTTGGTTATTTGGCAAATCAACAAGGCATGAGCTTACTTTTTTGGTGGAATGAGGAGATTGGTTGGGTTTTAGGAATTGGGGGAATAGATTAATGATATTGATAATTACAATGACAGAAGCACAGTACCTCTGTAATTTGCTTGTGGTAGAATCTATTCCCGGTCATGTGTTCATCATGTGTTCCTATAAATAGCATGGAACTTTTAGTATCATCTATTGCATAGAAGACAGTTATAAGCAACTAAACTGCCAACAAACCTGCACAAGTTGAAGCTCACATTCTGCCTTACCAATTTGAATCTTCTGTTCCTCGTTGATCTCTTGAAGCTGAAAGAAGAAGAGAGAAGAGAGAAAATCCAGAGCAATAATGCTACACTCATCTTATTCTACCAACTCAAAAAGGTAAAAAAAAAATGCTGTGCTTAAAACAGAGAAAATACTATGCTACTTAGCCTTACATACCCGATTGATAAAGCCCAAACAGATACAGACATTAAGTGCACTAATGCCTGGGTCATTCCAATGAAATCAACATTCTAATGAGCCCCCTTTGAAGGTCAACTATCAAATATCTCGTTGGATGTTGATTAGTTCCTCTGAAGACTTGAACTGGCCAATTTGCAAGACCTTTTAACACACGGGTAATTAAGAAACAGTCCACTACAAATCTTCCCTTCAGGCTAATGCAGGACTAAAATATCTACTTTACTGTGAACACCCCTGGCACTGGCGGATAAATACCCCTGGCACTGGCGGATAAATATGGCCCTAAAAAGAAAGACCACTCCAGTAACTATGTCTTGACGCAGCAAAAGGAAAGGGAATCCACCACATTGCTTACATTTTCTATCTTGATGTTTAGCTCCTGGATCTTTTTCTCAGCAACAGATGCCAGGACTTCAGGAGCATTCTCTCTCATTTTGCAATTCTATTTCTTTTCTAAGTTTGTGAACCTCCCACAAAACTTAATTGACACTTTCAAAGAAGTAACTGCAGGCAGTCCTTGTGCCACTGCTGATTATTACCTGCTTCTTAATTACAGAAGTCCAAATGCACGCCATATGTACCTGTTCCTGGGTGTTTAGAGTTCCTTCTGGCTAAAAAATGTGGCGAGAGTAAGAGAAACAACCAAAAACTGAAAAACAGTAAATTGATGATCTTTAGTTTAAAGACATATCTCCTCAAGAGCACCCCACAGACATCAATCATATTCATTCCTGAGAATAAAAGGCTGAAAACATGCAATGGAGAGAGGAAGATTTCCAAAATATGAACATAAATGTCATATTAGAGGGTTCCACTAAATTTTTACTCAAATTTAGTGGAATAGAGGTGTACCATTCCTTTTTGCACACAAGTCACAAGGATCAAGAACTAAGACATTTATATACAGAAATAATGATTAAGCAAGAACAGAAATTACCTGCCGAGGTTCCATTTCACCTCTTTAATAATGATACACTTCTTGATTTCTCTTCAATGATCTTCTCCATAAGTCTAATCCTGTCATTCTTTCTTCCAAGTTCCCAGGTTCTCTCGCCAATACTCAACTCTTCGATATCACATTCAAATGGCTCTCTCTCTCTCTCTCTCTCTCTCTAAATTAAAATAAATAAATAAATAAATCACATTCAAATGGAAAAGAACATCAAGAAGTAATAAAGTATAGGAATAAGTAATTAAAACCAAAAAGAAAGGTTATTGGAAACTGAGAAGTTAAAATTTGCATTACAGGTTGTATATCTGTCTAACAGATTAACAAAAACTTGTCATCATACCACATCAATCAGATTCTTGCATCAGAAATTTCAGTTTATAGAACTTCCTGTAAACTAAATAAATAAAATAAACAAGGGTGTGCGGGATTCACAGATTGATTGTCGTCTGCACTTGAATAGATTACATTGCTTCCCACTGAAAAACATACCACATAAATAAAGCCCACAACAAGAAACCAAGAACAGCATAAATCTTTAAAAAGAAAAATGTCAGAGTTCAACATTCCTTTGTCAATCATATCCCGACAAATCAAGATTTCAATAATTGTCTTCTAACTTCTGAGCCAAAATACAGCGTAAACATAAAAGAAATAAATAATCAGAAAAAACAAATTTCGAGATATTATACCAACCAGAGTGCATAAATTCCCAAGAAACGTCAAATAATGGATTTACCCTATTTACCCAAACAAATGCACGAAGAGACGGTATCCGAGACGCCAAAGAATGAATTTACCCAAACAAAGGCGCCAAGAGACGATGCTCTGATATATATATATATATATATATATATATATATCAGGGTGTCGTCTCTTCGTGCCTTTGTTTGGGTAAATTGTTTCTTGGATTGTTTGTGGTTTCGGACGCAATCTTGAATAGAATTTATGCACTGTGGTTGGTATGAAGTGTACGGATACCTATTATTGACAACCGTACGATAACATCTTGAAATTTGTTTAGGGTTTAGGTTATAGAGAGAGAGAGAACCCAACAAGGAAATCTTGGACTTGAGTTAGATCAAGAATGACTTGCAAATAGTAGTCTTCTTCTTCTTCTTCCTCTTCTTCTTCTTCTTTTTGATCAGCCGGTGCAGAACCAACATTATCGCTGCAGGGCGGTGGCTCGGACGTTATTTTCGCCAAAGAAAGTGTTAATAGTATTCTTGAGACCTCCATTACAGATACGGCTAGAATAAGAGAGCAAGCGAGAAGATACCAGGAGGAGCAGAGCGGGAATTTTTTTCTTTTCTTTTTTTTTTTCTTTCTCCTGTTCGGCATGTAACGTGGTTATGTGACAATTCGCATACCGTCTTGTGTTTAAATAAGCTAACGGGTTGCGTAGAGTTTACGAGGAATCAATCTTTCTTAATTAATATATATATATATATATATATATATATATGTACATATTTATTTGTTTATTTATTTAAATAAAAAACAAGTAATGGACTCTCGTCTCATTTTATATAATATTTACTTAACAATATGTCAACATAATTTGTAAAAAATAAAATAAAATAACAGGAGAACTATAGAGTCTTCGTTAGAAATTAACGCGAAAGGGCAAAGAATTCCTTTCCACGCTGTCAATAAAACACAGCGTCTTCCTCCAAAAATTTTTTCCGTCGCACATTCCACAAATATGGTCTAAAAATGTATTTACACAAAAAGAGATGCAAAATAATTTACATTTAATGCTTTCTCCAGTGGTCATGGGAAGATAAAAGAAGAAACTTTGGCAGTTTTGAAAATAAGAGAAATTAGAGATTGGATCACGAAATGAAAACAACGCAATTAAATAATAAAATTTTACTTTTATTCAGATTTTTAAGCGTTAATTTTATTTAAACTCAAAAACTTATAATGGGTCGACTTGATTTAGAAATAACACGTGTTATTATTGACAATGAGTGTTTGTCTTTTTAAATTCCTCAAATTCTCTGTAACCTCCAATAAACCGAAATTATTATTAAAATTTCAAGAGGTACTATTTTCCGGGAATAAACCAAGAACTTGCAAGAATTAACTGGTAATCAAAAGAAAAGGTAAATAAATGGTCAATTAATGTCTAGAATAGCTTCGCATCAAACGAAAGAGTTGGGAGTAGAACACTTCAAAATACTTCAAAATAATCATAAAACTATGTTACACAAGAGTCGTTTGTCATAAAGTTATATATATATATATACACACACTGTTGACCAATATAGTATCTATTTTATATAAGGCATGTAGATTAAATTATTAATTTCATTATTTGTCAATAATGTACATTTCGAAAAGAAATCTAAACACGAGAATGAAGAAATGGCGCATTCAATTAATTTCTCCGTCATTCAATTAGTACCGATTAATTAATGCTACATCGCCACGCTTTAAAGCTCATTTTTGATGATTTCTTATATTATTAATATTGTTACCAGTCGGTCGTAAAAATTAAAAAAAAAAAAGAGAGAATAATATCGTATTAAATGAATGTGATTGCTCACGTCGGCGGGAAACAAGAAAAGAAATCTTCGTTTAACGTCGTCGATTAATTAACCGAAGCGAAGTCATCTGAGTCGGAGGAAGTCTTGGCGCTTTCTTTTAAAATGGGCGGGCGGTGTTTTACTGTCTGGGGCCCGGGTCTGACCTGGTACTGCCGTTAGGGCATGGCTTCGGCGCGAGAAGCCGGCGGAGGAAGTTTGGCCGGCGCGGTTCTGGTGCCGTCCACGGCGGGGGCGCTGTTTCGGCGATTAGAACTCTTCGTTTGATCGCTGAAAGATGCAGAGGTTCCCGCGGGAAGGCGCGTGTTGTTCACCTGCACGTGGTCGCGAATACGCGACAAAAAGAGTAGAGAGGGAGCCTTATCAACATTTTGGCAGGCGGAGAAGTCGCCACAGAGTTCACAAGGTTCGGCCTTTACTTGTCACCACACAAAAAGTCTCTCACTTTCAGGCTCTCTCTTTAATTTTGATTACCTCTCTCTTCCCCTCCACAAGGTTTTTCAAAGACCCGTTTTCTTACGTTTATTATTATTATTATTATTTATTTATTCATTTTCTGTGGGTCTAGTAGTTGTCACACAATTATCTGCCTGAGGTAGCAAAGTTCTGCCACTGTTTTCGGTTCTTAATTTCTTGTTAATGGTCAGGAAGAAATAGCTATTTCTGTTTGATTCTTAGTTTCATTTGGTGGGAACTGAAGGGTATTGCATTTTTTTTTTCTTTTTTTTTTCTTTTTTTAACGTTTTAGTGTATGATCCAGAGAGATATGGTTATGAAATTGTAAAGGGGCTTTTCTGCTTAATTTTTCTGGTTCCATTGAGAGACTTTATTTGCCCTTCGTTTTTTGACCCCGCATTGGATGGCTTCCATGGTAGTTCTTGTAGGAAGCATGCCATCTCTGGCTTCGTTGTTTAGTTTTGGAAGCCATAGTGTGGCAGCAGCAGCAGCAGCTGCCTCCACTTCTTCAGAACTTACACCTTGTTCCCTTGTGCGGAGAATTTCTTTGTCCAAAAGAACATTAAGGGGTGGTGGTGCTAAGAGATGGCGTTTTGTTTCCACCTCTATTTGTAAATACTCTGTTACTACTACAGATTTTGTTGCTGAGCAAGGGACTGCAGTTTCATTTGATTCTCATAATAGTGCATATAGAGGAAGTGATGATGGCAGGGATAGTGAGATTATGCTTAAGCCTGCTCCTAAACCTGTGTTAAAATCATCCCTTGACTCCAAGGGTCAGTCACTCGTAGCGATGGACTCTGTTGGATGGGATCCTTCAGGGATTGCTGGGAGTACTGGCAGTGAAAAGTCAGATGCTGATGATGATGAAGAGAGGAGTAAGGTAATTGCATCGCTTGGTGAGGTGTTGGAGAAGGCTGAAAAGCTTGAAACTTCTAAGCCAAGTGAAATGGATAGTGGTAGTATTAGTAGTAGGAAGGAGAATGGGAATGCTAGCAATACGACACCATTTAACACAAGTGCTAATTCAAAAGCTGCTAAAGCAGTGAGTTTGAATTCGACAACACCTCGCAAAACTAAGACTTCAAAGAGCGTATGGCGGAGAGGAGACTCTGTGGCAACTGTGCAAAAGGTTGTCAAAGAAGCCCCCAAGAATAACAACAATGAGGTTGTTGAAGAACCTATACCTGGGGGAGTGGCAATGGAAAAATCTCCCCCTAGTACTCCTTTGAGGCCTGTTCAGCCACCTTTGAGACCTCAACCAACATTACAGGCAAAGCCATCTGTTACTTCTCCCCCAATTATGAAGAAACCTGTCATCCTGAAGGATCTGGGAGCAGCCCCAAAGCCGTCAGTCATTGATGAAACTGATGGAGGTGCTACCAAAAACAAAGAACAGAAGCCAATTTTAATAGACAAATTTGCACGTAAGAAACCAGTTGTTGATCCATTGATTGCTCAGGCAGTTTTAGCCCCCACAAAACCGGGAAAGGCCCCTGCTACTGGGAAATCAAAAGACCGGAAGAAAAGTGTTTCACTGGGAGGGCCAAGGAGGCGGATTGTTGACGATGTTGAAATTCCCGATGAGGAGTCATCGGAATTGGATGTCTCGATTCCAGGTGCAGCCATAGCAAGGAAGGGTAGGAAATGGAGCAAAGCTTCTAGGAAAGCTGCTAGACTTCAGGCTGCCAAAGATGCAGCTCCTGTCAAAGTTGAAATTTTAGAGGTTGGGGAAAATGGCATGCTGATTGAGGAGTTAGCCTACAACTTGGCCATCAATGAAGGTGAAATTCTCGGTTATCTTTACTCAAAGGGGATTAAGCCTGATGGAGTGCAAACTCTGGACAAAGACATGGTGAAGATGATAGGTAAGGAATATGAAGTTGAGGTTATAGATGCTGAACCGGTCAAATTTGAAGCAATGGCAAAAAAGAAAGAATTGCTTGATGAGGATGATTTGGACAATTTAGAACAGAGGCCTCCTGTTCTTACAATAATGGGCCATGTGGATCATGGCAAGGTAAGCAGCATGCTCTTTATCTGTCCATTTGGTTAGGTTTTTCTGCTTCCCTTTGATACTCTTATTCTTGGTTTATTCTTGGTTTAGCTTGAATGTTGAAATTATCCAACAGATTTTGCTGATGCCTGTTTGGTGTTTTTTATGACAGACAACCCTACTGGATTATATTCGTAAAACCAGGGTATGTGCTTCAACATTTGGATACTCAGCATGCAGTTGATTCTGTCATGTTATCTGCACATGAAATTCCTGACAACTAGATATCTACAGGTGGCTGCTTCAGAAGCTGGTGGGATCACACAAGGAATTGGTGCATACAAGGTTGTGGTATCTTTTGATGGCAAGAAGCAACCATGCATTTTCCTCGATACTCCTGGACATGAGGTAACCTCATTGTTCTATTATCACTACTGCCAAATTTCATTTTACTTTTCCAAAAGGAAAGAGTTTTTGGATCATATATTTTGTATATGCATCTTAAATTGCTGATTATCTTTTCAGGCTATGTTTATATTAACTGAATATGAACAGTAATGTGCTTGTACTTACCTTGCCTTTAGATGATATGTAAATTATTAGCCTATGTAGGCATTTGGAGCAATGAGGGCTCGTGGAGCTAGGGTAACTGATATTGCTATTATTGTGGTGGCTGCTGATGATGGGATTCGCCCCCAAACATATGAGGCCATAGCTCATGCCAAAGCAGCTGGAGTTCCAATTGTGATTGTGATAAATAAGGTCTACCGTGAAATCAATTTACTTTTTGTTATTATAAAGAAACAAATGAAAACATCTGCACCCTGAGAGTCCTTGGATTGTTTGGCATAAGTTCTTTCTGACTTCCAGTTTAATTTTCCTATCATTTCAACAGATAGATAAAGATGGGGCTAATCCACAGAAAGTGATGCAAGATCTTTCTTCAATTGGTCTTATGCCAGAAGACTGGGGTGGTGACACACCCATGGTTCAGGTTTTTCACTTTTATTTGCATATCTCTTATGTGTTATATACCTTTCAGGATTCTTATGCTCTTTTACCTCCTTGTAACAGATTAGTGCTCTCAAGGGAGATAATATCAATGATTTGTTGGAAACAGTGATGCTCGTTGCAGAGGTCAGCTGAACTTTGCTGCTGTACTAATTAGCCTTTTTTTTCATTATTTTTCCTGCTACAGACAACAATATGATCCTACTCCGTTAGCCATTCTGATAGTTAGGTTTTAA